>CAEGAE010067486.1:0-20008 GCA_903067095.1 Girardinus metallicus | reverse complement strand
ATATTTATATATATATATATATATATATATATATATATATATATATATATTCATTAAATGACTCTCCTTTTTCTGTACATCAAATGATTCATTAGTAGGCATTTGTGATGGTATATAAAATTTAAAGTAAACATTTTTTAAACTTTCACAATACTTTATGCCAATCGTAGCATATAACATTTTGTTTTTTCATGTAAAACAGGAAAGCCATTATTCCTCCTGCACTGAAATAAAATAACATACTGGATTAGTGTATAACTTCAATTAACATAAATTAGTTGTAATGCTTAATGCATGCATTTGTGTATGCTTTTATTGATGTTTTTGTGCAACTGGATACACAAATTTCCCCCAGGATAAATAAATAACGATCTTTCTATCTACATAATAAAGTGCCACAATCGGGCTTCTTTAGACCCCATTTTAATTTCAAAAATATTCCCAAAAATCAGCTTTTGTTTCCTTATCGGCCATAAGGAGCCGATAAGGATATCAATGTCTAGTCCATGCTCCTGGACTAGACATTGATACTTTTTATTAAAAATACTTAAAAGTAGAATTTTGTGTGATGAAACATTTTAGCTGTGTTAAAACAAAAAAAAATTAAAAACTAGATTCGTTCCCCACCGGCAACCTGCCCATGCTATCGGAGTATAGTGACAGTCAAATGACAAGTATCCATACTAGTAAGATTCACTCTCAACTTTCTTAGTGATGAAAGTGCTCTGGGTGACACTTACAGTGGATTCCATCTCTCTGACAGACTGCGGTGCAGTGAGATCCTGTCACTGACATAGGTGTTAATCTGGTGTTTCTGGATGCTCTCCTCCTCTTTTATTTTCTCCTCTTTGTTCAAATTCAGTTTAACAGCTTTTCCCAATTCACCCAGGGCATTAAAATCCAGCGGGGGCTTCTCGTAAACGGGCCTCCTCAGCCGTTCATTCTCTTCCTCTCCCTCCCCCGAGACTTCACGTCGGTTTGCAGCACTGACTTTCCCGGATGGGTGTTTGAAAAATATTAGATACCCCAACAAAGTGACGCCAAAGAGGCAAAAAACTAACTTGGTTCGACTCTTTCTTCCGCATGATGCCATCGTGTCGCTTCTTTGCGAAGAGTAAAGTTCGGTCGGGGTTTCATGCCCCTTCAAACCGATGGGACTCTGGTGGAGTTACTCTGCCAAACTAGAGGTTTTTTTTTTTTTTTTCAAACTTCGTGTTTCCGCTTGAGTTTGCCCCGCATACTTCCACGGAAAGTTCAATGTTTTTGTGAATCTTCAGAGTCCCAGCTGATTGAGAGAGGAACCTCCGTGTTGTTACTCATTTACCCGGAACCTCAGTATATTTAACTTCACGGCCGATAAGATTATAGACACTCCTCCTGTTGGACTTCCTCCAACTGTTGTGCAGCACTAAGTGTGAAAGGATTAACACACACACACACACACTTGGGATTATACCCGAGCAAATTATCTCCCTGGATTGGGTGTTAGCTGACAAACTAAGAAACGAAACGAATCCAGGTCAAATTAAATAAATAAATAAAAGAGGACAATAGTTGGCTTCGTTAGTAATAAGAACATTTTAAAAATGGCATTAATCAAATGTACGCCCATTGTCTCGAATTCAATGTAAGTGCGCGTCGAACCGCTACTTTGTTTCTTGTGTCGTCTCCAAACATTTCATTCGAAGTTCAGGCTGTGTAAAGTTGGCTTAGCTAATAACGACATTTCCGGTTTGGGAATGAAAAAATAAAATGCCCTGCACTGCTTGTAAAATCAACCCCTTTCAATTAAGTTTACATACTGTTATTGAAATTAATTATAAACGTTTTTAAGTATATAACTTTAAGAAAAATTTGCTCAACATGATGCAATTTTCACTAAAAGCAATAATTTTAAAAATCTTTGACAACTTTTATATACAAAGTGCTTTAGACTACTTTGAAACAGGGATATAAACTTGATTTGTTTTTCTTTAGTTATGCAAAGATTTATAAAGATCCTTAAATATTCTAAATTGTAAACTTTAATAAAATTGAAGGGATCCAATTTTAAGTTGGCATTAAATCCTTTCCATGATATCACAAACAAGAAATCTTGTTGGAATTTCTACATGGATTATGATCTTGAAAACTCTATGAAGAACAAACACGGAAATTGCATTGTTGGTTTCGTTTTTATTTCACTATGTCCCAGTCAGATAACTTCTGCAATTTCCATTATGAAAAAAGAGCGCTTTTAATTTGAAGGACACCGTCTGACTAATGGTGGTAGACTGTAACGTGGAACAAATGAGGAACATTGGGGTTACTGCAAGTCAATCAAGTAAATCTTTTAGATAAGTTCCAACAGTCAAACGCCATAAAATCTTTTGCTATAGATGAAATGATTCGGTCTCCTTATCTGACCATATGTACACATTGCTGCTGCTGCTGCTGTTTACATAGCCGTAGCACATAAGACAGGTGACAGTCACACAAAATGAAACTGATTAACTCAGAACTCGCCTCTCCTGGTTGCATCCTTAAGGTGTGCTAAGTGTGACCCAACGACGTGATGGTGAATGTCACTCTGTATCTGTTCCACTAATGATTTTAAAACATTTGACCTTTTTTTTTGGCATTAAATCCTGTTTTAAACTTTAAAAATCTAATTATTTAAGGGTGAAACTCTGAGGAGCTTTATGGTGGGGACAGGTAACTGGTGAAACGAACCTGGTTGTTGCACAGAGAGTGCAAAAAGAGTGCAACAATTTGTTTTCCATTATTTTCAAAACGTGTTAGTGTTTGTCTGCTTTGATTAGTCAGTTAATTAACTACATATGCATAAATTTTTTGTTTCATTCAGTTATTTACATCTGGTTTAAATGTTTTATTTATTATTTTTAGAGCATTTTGGTCTTAACTGTTATTTATCTATATTTTTTATTTAGTTTATTATTATTATTATTATTATTATTATTATTATTATTATTATTATTATTGATGCATTTATTTTATTTTACTTAGCTGGCTTTATTTATTTATTTATTTCACATACTAAAAGTATGTTGTATTTTTTGGATTTACTAATTTAATTACCTCATTTTATTTCCTTAGTAAGATAGCTGAATTTTTGTTATTATTGAATATCAGACATAAAACCATACAAAGTGTTATTGTGCTGAAACTAGCTTGATTTCATGCACATATTTTTAATCATATAAACTACCACAGTTGCCCTTAGCTGCAACTTGTGATGAATACCATCCCTGAAACGCCTTCACTGACCCTGGGAAAACCCGCCTCCAGCCTCCAGTACATTCAATGTGAAGGATTTATTATACCATTTGTCAACCAAGTTGTCACTCAAACGAAACCACTATGAAAACTCCTCACACCAAAGCTGAAATTTGACACAAAATGTATGTTGGAGTAAATTAAAATGGTAAATAATTAAGGTGAACGTTCAGGGCCAGAAGGTAATTTGAGTGTCATGCTGTTTGATCGAGCACCCATGTCTTAAAAAACCACACAAAGAGAAGCAGGAAGGCAACAAGTCAGCCGTTGTAGTGTTGTAATGTATCACGGTAGACCGGGCTTGTCGCGACTGTCAAGAAGCACAATGTTAATGTGGATGGATGAGAGCATTTTCATTTAGGACAGGAGGATGGATCAAATTTTCCATGGAAGAGATATTTGGTGCAAACACAGAGGTATAGTGATGGAAAAATAAAGCCCTGGTGACTTAAGCTGAGCTGTGTCCTCTCAGGTTTCTGTTTTATAGCCAAGAAAAAGTTTTCATCCATTTTTTATTAGGACTGGAAGTTATTATATGAGTAAATTAATCAACACTGTCTAATACAAATTTGACAATGCCTTTTTGACACGTTACATAGACCGTGGGATGGTTCTTCAATCACATGATTTTTTATTCAAGCCCATTTTTTATCAAGCATGTCCTTCGCATATTAGATTTTAGACACATAGGATGGAATGCCGAACAAATGTGAAAAGAAATGTTCGAGCTAAGCTTCCAGATGACTAACGTGTCTAAAAGTGGGAATGCAGGGAATGATCCAAATGAACCACCAGGCTGTTATTAAGCAACCGAGAGCTTTAAGCAAAGTGAATCATGTGCAGTATGGCCTGATTGACTCATCTTCTCTTGTGTTGTTCTCCCTTGCAGGCCCTGTGGTGTTCAAGAATATCCCTCACCTTCTGTGTGTTTAAATGTCGATAACGTAAGATTTTAATGGGTAGACGAGCAGTGGTAAAAGAAGAAGAGCCCTTCAGACACAATCATCATTTTGTGTTTGTTGTTAGATGGCTGAAATACATCATGTGGACAACTACATAAATATGGGTGTGTAAAGTGTAATATAACAGTGCACGGTTGTTTGTGTCAGTTTGCAAATTGTTGGTTGTGTTATAGAAAGGGATATTTCTATGTCTTTATTTTCACCCATACTGCAGGCCTTAGCCTTATTAATAGAACTGCAAAACTGAACTTTTTGGCCTATATAATCAAATATGCTGTTTGTTTGAGGAATTCAAGTACAGCAAAATACCCATGTCACCCCCATTTAGGAACTTGGAGGTGGCAGCATCATGGGTAGCAGATCTAGAATGAACGCAAGGCGGCAGAAAATCCAGAGACCAGAGCCTACAATAAAATCAATTACATTGTACATTGTATTGAAAACTTCCTCTGCAAATAATGAATACAGCCATCTGTAAAAGTCTGATGAAGCTACTAATATGTAAATGTTTTTCCTCAAAGGTTGTGAGCCTTGTGTTATTGTAAACACTGCATCACTGCATCATGTGTTTCTGAGCTCATTCAGTGACTTCAGCTCTGTGATCATGTCTGTTTTTATTGCACTGCTGTCTCTAAGACAAACCAAGACATAACTGTTTTTTTCTCTGACTCATGTCTTGCTGACAGAAATATCTCAAAACTTTGCTTTATATTTTCAACAAGTTTCCTGTTGGATTTTTGCCTCTGTATTTCTTCCCCTGCATATAATCTTGTTTGCTTGTGTAGCCTTTCCTGTCAGGGTTTGTGTGTGCACTATGTATGCTGTGGGAGTTGCCTCTACACACTTGAGCTCTGTTGATATACAAATTCACAACTTTTTTTTATCCTCCCTTTATCAATAGACCGTTGTTACTGTGCATCCGATGAGATAGCTGTGCCTGGATGTTTGTAGGGAGGAAGTAGTTCCTTCTTTTTCTGACTCACCCTGCTGTCCTTCACACAAGCTTGCCGCCGCAGCCTGTTTATGTACACCACAGACTAGAAATACAAAATCAACTGTATGAAACTCTTTTGCATCCATGAAATCCGGAAAGATGATTGGTAATATGTTTTATTCCGTTTCACTATTCTGTTACTACAGTTTAACTGCTTAATCTGTGCAGTGTTGCCACTGTTATTGTGGGCAACACAGAGGCACACATCTCAACCAACCATGCGCACACATAAGAAAGGGTGATTTAGTTTGGCTAGTGAGCCCAACATGCATGTTTATGGGGGAAGCAGGAGTACATGGACTACTGTCCATGTGCATGTTCTCTACGTGCAGGCAAGAGAACATGCAACTTTTCACAGTGCTCCATCTTCTTCTCATTTTATGTTGCGACATTAAGAATTTGAAGAAATCTGGGGGACTTGGCCTCATGGACAAGCTACATTCATCTTCTATGCACCATAAATCTGGAACAAGCTTCCGGAAAATTGTAAAAAAGCCGAAATACTGATTTTCTTTAAATCTGGGCTAAAAAATCAACTGCTTGCTTTTGTACCATAGTTAATGGAACACTAACCAACATTTTGATATGTAAATGGCGACACTTGGAAAAATGGAATGTTTCAATTGTTGATTTTTGCGTTGTTGCTGAGATGTGCTTTACAAATAAAACTGGTGCTAACTACTATGTGCCATACAATCTCACTGGCCAATTTATTAGGCACACATTACTAGTTGTTTTTTTTTTATTTTTGATAGCATATTTTCAACAATTTCTCTGAAACATTGGTCCATTTTGACCTGATGGCACCATGGATTTGCTACAGATGTGATGGCTGCACATCCATGATACCAATCCACCATTCCAACACATCCGGTACATACTTTAGCGGATTGATTGAGTTCTGGTGACTGTGGAGGCCAGGGGACCACGATAAACTCAATGTCATTTTTAATAAACCAGTTTGAGAAGATTTGAGCTTTGTGATACTGTACAGTAACCCGTTTGAAGTAGCCATCAGAAGATGCAAATACTGTGGCCATAAAGCAATTGACATGTTAAGCAACATTACCTAGGTAGGCTGTGGCATTTAAATGAAGTGTAATGGGGCCCGATGTGTGCAAATAACTGCTAAGTCATTATTTCACCACGAGCAGCAGCAGAGCCACAGATAAAAGGTCAGTTGGCTTCAGGAGTTACTGTTCTGACCCTACCATCTGAACGTAATATCAAGAATCACTGGAACTGTCAACATTTTCCCTTATCTTAGATGACAGAAATGGCGCCCAGTGTTGTGCATTCAGAGATGACATTCTGCACAACTTACTTGTAACAGATGGTCTTTTAAGCTAATGTTGGCTTTTTATCGTCTCAAACCTGCCCGCCCATTCTCCTCTTTGAAAATGCCCCTTAACAAAGCATTTCCATCCACACTGCTGCTAACTGTGTATTTAGTCATTCTGCGGACCTTTTGCCATAAAGATGGTTGTCTGTGAAACTCTCAGAATTTCTGCATTTTTTGAAATACTCAGACTGGAGCGAGCAACTACAGCAACTTGCATTCAACTTCTTCCTTATTCTGATGCTTGTTTAGGAAGTTATCTTCAATGCATCTATTTGCTGAAATACCCTGAGTCTCACCCATATAAGTCTCTACCATATGATTGATTCATTATTTGTGTCAAACAGCAACTGAACACATTTCCCTAATTAAGTAGAGAGGGGGCTTATGCATTCTTGTATGGGTGCTGGGTCTCTTTCAAAGAAACTCAGGTGTCTCGTGGGTTTTCTGTTTCATTTCATTGTGAACTATGCTCAAATGTTTTGTAAGTAACAATGTATCCAAATAAACACTAAAATGAAGTTGTATTTTCACCTTGGTATTGTCCAAACATTACAAATATGTTGTCCTTCATGTGTTTTTAAGACATTTTCCTTCAGGGCTGTAAGGTGGGGTAGTAGTTAGTAACATTGCTTCACATTTAAAACATCCTGGCTTCTAAATTTATCCGTAGGCTTTCTGTGTGGAGTTTCCATTTTCTCTTGTGCATGTATTGGTTAACTCCAATTTTTTTTCCTTATTCCAATGAAACATGTTTGGTTAAGTCTCTAATTTTTCCTTACTTGGGCACAGGGAAGGGCATGTGCATCCTGGAGTGCTTCTGAGATTAAATGCTGACCTGTCTATGACACACACCTTTCCTCTCATCATTTGACCATCAAAGATAAGCAGAGGCCCCAACATGAAATAGGTATTGAAAATGGATGGTTGTCTGACTTTAAAAACACTTCTGCCTCCTCAGAAAGTCATCAAGGTCAGCAGAAGCCTTTAAGAGGAGCCCTCGTTTAAATCACATTTACCAAAGTGGAAAAACTTGTGAAACATACAAATCAGTGAGTCAGCTTGAGAATCAAGCGAATACAGACTTGTAAGCAAAATCTCCAGTTTTTTTAAAAGCCTATCTGCAGTGAGTGTTATATGCTCTGTTGTCAGTAGGTGGTGGTAAACAGCTATGAATGGTGACATCCATGTGATGTATGTGAGAGCAACAGAAATCAGCACATTTTATGCTTTTCTCTCTTCTTTTGCACATGGATGGTTTTTTGCACATGGATGCAAATCATCCAATACACATCTTCCCAAGTGTTTTTGGGAAGATGTGGTTTTCTTCACTAAAAAGAAAATACAACATCTGCACACATAGTAGATTTTTATTAAGCGTGGTGTGTGCACAGCCTACATGAATAGACAGAAGAGACGGGAAAGGCAAAATATAAATGGTATCCGTGGTTAGATTTTTATTTATTAATCCTAGTAAATTGAATCACGTCCATCCCTTCTCCTTTAATCCATCCGATCCATTTAAAGTGATGCAATTACTTTTTACATTTTCAGTAGTTTCAGAGCTTTACATTAGCACTGCCCCCTTTGGTCCCTTAAACCGAAAGTTATTTACAAAGACAACCCAACACAGAAGCCACTGTAAATGTTTCCAACCGTACCGAGTGAATATCCTATACTCACAAAGGCTAAAACATTGAGCCAAAAAATAAAAATAAAAAAAACAACGGATACTAGCTTGCAGTCTCAACAGCAGGTGCACTGTATCTGGATCAAATCCCAACAAAACGTAAAACATTTTGTCAGGTTGGAGTCTTTTGGATGGACTTTCAAGTACAGTTCAAACACAGGAGTTTCAGAAAACAAGGCACGTATAGGTGCTCCCCTTTAAGGCTTTTCTTTTTTGTTTTTTTTTTTACAAAACATAATTCAGTTTATTATTTTCCATTAAAAAAATGCCCCAAAATAAATTCCACACAAGCTGGCACTTTGCATTTTGGCACACGTCGGTATTTTAGGATGACAGGTTTTCCTAAGGCAGAGCGACAGGTGAGTCGAAAGGGCGTTGTTAGACGAACACAGCAGACAACATTCCCGTCAAATCGCTAAGCTCTCTGGGGCGAAACGTTCCTAAGTTCCAGAACTTAATGAATTCTTCAAGTCTTGTTCAGGCAGAACTCTGCTGTAAAACTGGCACCACAAGCAGGAGATAGAGTTGAGAGGCAAGTGTAGTATGACAACAGCACGCTCACTCCTTCATTCTCCCTTTTCCTCTCACATGACGGGGCATGTTAGGAAATCACCGGTGCAGTGCAAAATGCAGACGACCGTACATTCTGAGCTCTTCGTTTAGCAGCCAACATTCTTACATTTTACATAATTTGACGACTGCATACACAAGCAAAAGAATTGAACAGGAAATAACGAGAAATAAATTCCACATAAAAACATTGCAGTGCAGTTTGACTTTGCAGCTAATTCAAGAATTAATTATATTAATCTACTTGATTCTTGTGCAGAACAGTCAACTCTGTAGCAAGAAATCCCAGGTTTGTAATGTCCTCCATTATTGTAGCACAGGCACTTGAATAAAACAGTCTGTTTTGTGTTTTTGTTGTTGTTTTTTTAAAGGGTTCAAATAAAACTGAAATTCTCAGCAACTCTGCACTCATTCAAGCAATCAGCAGAGCAAATCAGTGGCTTAAAGTGACATTTTCCAAGACCTTTCCGTTTGCCATTCCCAGTTCGATCCAATACAAACATGGAGAGGGAGGAAATCGTGGGTAACAGAAAAGCCCACCAGTGTAGTAATTGCACAAAGGTCACAGAAGGTCACTTGAGTTTTCCTGGTAAAGTCTTAATTCCTCTTTCTACCACTCAAACTTCCACTGCTGGTTCCTGTCGGCCGGGTTGCACCGCCTCATCTGTGCGTCCGTGCGCCCCTCTGTGGTGCGGTAAGCTGTCACGCACATGTCTGAATGAGGGTGGTAGATGGTCCCATCCTGAAGGGAACGAAGAGAAGGGGGCAAGAGGGATCAGGTAGGATGAAAGCATCACATTGTATGCAATATGTGCAGAAATGGAGAGAGAGCAGTTACCTGCTGGAAAAACAATCCCTCACCTGTTTGAAATCCCAGATGATGCTGGGAGGCTTTGCTTCCCCGTCCCGAGGACAGTGTCTCATTCCGATGGAAGTTTGTCCCTCAAGTACCTCAGCACACAGCTCCGTCACCGAGTTGAAACGGATCTCCTTCTGGGAAGTGTATTCAAAGTACTGAAAACAAAACAAAAAAAAAAGACACGCTATGTAACTATTTCGCAATAGCTAAAGAATTCACATCCCTTGAACTTTTGAACACACCGTCGACACAGTGAAACATGCCAACGGTGGCATCATGATGTGAGGACGTTGTTCTTCAGAAATGACTGCAAAGAGGACCAGAGTTCATGTGAGGATGAATATAGAGCTAAATATAGGTTAAGCTTGTTATGACCTAAATCCAACTAAGAATCTGAGAAAAGATTCTAAAATTGATGTTCATAAACGCTGATGTTCAAAATCTGACTGAGCCTCAGTTGTTTTACAATGAAAAATGTTGAATGGTTCAGTCTCTAGATGCGAGCTATGTAAGCCAACATCTAAGATAGAAATTCATGTACGACATCTCACTGGACCGGCATTGAACGAGTCGAAAGGAAGCGCTTGGTGTTTATTTCAGTGCTGTATGGTTAGTCTTGTCACGATAACACGTTTTGCTGGACCCTAATTATTTATTGGTCTTAGACAGTTCATCCCCTTAAAGACCAAAACATTTTAAATTTGTAGAGAACACTTAACACTTAACTGGACGACATTTTAATTATCCAAATCAAAACACAACAACCAAAAATAATAAAGAAAATGTACATAAAAAAAAAACAGTCATAACTGAAACCATAAAAAATGGAATTATGATATCTCTCAAAGCAAAATTGCCCTTCAAAAAATATTTATTCTCAAAATGGAAATTATTGAGCTACTTTTAGTTTTCATGAGAGTAATTGGGTAACTGCTTAATTGCTTATTGCGGCAGGCTTTACGTATGGCGTGTGTGTCTTTGTGACAAGTGAGCTCATCAGCAGTGAGAAGGGCTTGGCCCTCTCAATCAAACGGACATGAAGACAAACCCCAACTATTCCCCCCGGGTGTCATTTCAACAAACTGACCTGGCGGAACAAAAGACGCCACGCTCCCTGGGCTACCCTTTAAACAGAGGGTCAGGTAATCAATCTTTATACTTCCCCATCCTCCTCTTCACATCTCATCCATCTTTCAGGTGCGTCAAGGCCTGCAACGCTCATTTCCAATTAAAAGGCTCACTTGTGGCCCGCTGCTTCTGGCTTCTGACTTGTTTATCCAGGCGGTGCCACTCGCTCTACCTGCGAGGCTCATGTGTCTTTTAAATGGAACGTGGTTCTTATGTGGGCCAGGCATGGGAGAACAGGAGGTGGTTGCTGGAGGGTTCTCAGGTTTTTATTGCACAAGGGAGCTATTCAGACATTGATTTTCAGCACCGCATGTCTATTTGTGACTCAGGACAGCTGATGTGGTGAAGCACAATCCAAGATTTCAAGCAGGTGGAAGATTTTTTTTTTTTTTGTCTGATTCAAGCATTAAATAAACATGATAGGCAAATAATCTGCTGCTTGGCAGGATTCAGATTAAAAACTATCTGTGAATTGACAGCACGGTGGACTTTGGGAGGGGCTTGAGCAGAAAACACTGATGTTCCACTTTGCAATGGGAAACAGAGAGCGACAGACAAGGGTTAAACTAATCATTACCTGGTTGCCTCCCTGGCCATGGCAGCCAAACAGAGAGAGCTGGGCTCCAGTGGGACTGTGATCTGGAGCGTTGTAATCAAGACACTCTGACTGTAACCCTGAGCTGCGTACCTGAACAGAAATAAAAAAAACTATTTTCAGTAACAATAAAGAGGTGACACTGTAGACTGACTCCTGTGATTGACTCTCTACAAGCAGGTCATGCAGAGAGGGCAAACACAGAGCAAAGAAAAAAAGAAAAAAAGACAGGTTTCTACCTGCTGTTTGCTTGTTTTCCAATCAGGTCACACCTATCCAATCAACTACCTTCAAAAACATCTTGTCTTAATCTCTTTGTTTCTCTTACAACTAGATCTTGTGTAAGAAACAGTGTAAAAAGATTCCAAGCTTCTGCTCAAACATGGTAAAACATATACTGGAATAAAACAGATGATTATCAGAGACTTACAGCCCCGTGAAAGCCTTCCCTGTCCTCAGGGACGTGTAGATCTGGGTAGATGTTCTTCAAATACCATTCAAAGCTTTTGCATTTCAGCTTGTCCCTCAGCTGCTCCCTCTGCGAGATGTCTCCGTAGTTCTCCTGTAGAAATTGGTGTTATTTACTGTGTGTACTCTTTTAATTTGTATCTTTTATTTTGTTGCGACTTAGTGTCTTCATCAACCCAAATTAGCTTTCGATGTGTTCCGAATACCAGTAGGTTTTGACCCAAAATATTCAGCTACCCACTAGAAATTTCAGTATCAGAAGGTATTTTCTCACTCGGCATCAAAGTTCGTCCAAATTCACACCTAATTAAACAAAAGCAAGTGTTCACGAGAGGAAAATACAAGTTTAGGAAAGGTCAGGCGAGACTGACTGAATGTAAATGTGTGTTGATCTAAAAATGTGGCAAACAAAAATGGATGCCGAGATGGAAAGAAAAGGCGCATCAGATAAGGCTGAGCACGACAATGCAAAATATCAGTTGTACCGGATGTGAACAAAGTTTACCAAGTTAAACCTTGAGATTTACCAGTGGTGTGTCCACTTTTGAGAGCCACTGTGTTTACCTTTCCTAATGTTTATTACTTAAAAGAAAAGGAAAAAACACTGAGATCCAGAAAGCAAATATTAACATCCTGGTTATGACGGATGAGCCGGGCGTTTCTACAACCACAATCGTTTCAGGTCCTCAGGACAAAATATGCAGGTGTGCATAAAGTCGTCGGGCTTCACCTAAAGCAATTATAGCCCTCACATACTCCAGACCTTTTTACCTGAGGGTGGGATGGGAAATCAATGTGTTGCAGAAACACAAGGCAGATTTCGCTGCTTTATCTAATACTTTAAGACAAGACTAAAAGTGAAATTTGCTGGAAGGAAAACAGTGATTAATGCACAACAACCTTCACTGTAAAGATATGCAAAAAACCCTTTAAATGTATTAATCTTTTAATTTCACAGTATATTGTTACAATTAGAAAAACCCTTTTTAATTTGAGTATATTTGTTTGATTTAAAAAAAAAAAAAAGCAATTTCTATGAAGTTTTAAATTGTAGTCAATAACTTTCTGTTTTCCGAAGGGTTCAGATACAAAGGAAAAAAACACATCTTTACCACAGGTTCCAGTAATTTTTAAAAATTAGTTAAGTGCTTTTTATTCATTTTTATCGTTTGTAGAATTCTACATGTTAACATCTCTCATATTTACTAGAATAGTCAAAGGGCACCACAAATGCATGTGGAAAATCCTGCAAAGTTGTTATCTGACTGATGGAATAATTGTACCCAATGAAAGTTATATAGCTATTATTACCACACCAATCAGAACCAATGGCATGTTCAGAGCTCCTTTTACAAACAGCAGGAGATCAAGTCTAGCACTGCTGTGTTCAATCTCCCCCTGACCAGGTAATTTATTGTTTGATCAAAGATCCCCAACATTAATAATATATGTTTTTTTCAGAAAGGTGTAACTGAGATTCATGAATTTTTCATGTCGCCCAACTCTGAGACCTGAGAGCTACCGCACACACATGCACACGCACACCCACCCACACACACCTGCGCACGCCCATGCAGATACCCAGGCCTGACCTGGTGAGGCAGACAGGGTGAGATCACATGCTGGCCGGTGAATTATATCAAATTAAACATCAAAATCTAACGTCAAGTGTAAGCCGCTCTCTGTGGAACATTAACATGCTGCTAGGAAGTAGACCGAGGATCGCTTGGAGCATTCTGTCCAGTACCAGCTGAACAAATATTAGCTAAAGATTAAATATTATAAAGAAATATGTTAGATTTATTTGGAATTTGAGCGTCAAACCTTTCTGGCTGGAGGGTTCCTGTTGTAGAAGTGTTGCTTGTAGGAGCCCATCCAAACCTCTGCGGCTCGCACTGTGTTCTGGAGGAAGTTGGGTCGTGCGTATGGGGCCTTTTTAGGGAACACATGGCCAACGTGGGAGCAGGGATGGATCTCCAGACTGCCGCCACACTGCCACACCTAAGGGTGCCAGAAAAGAAAGACCGTGTAGTCGAAAATATCTCTCTGTTCATTCTAAAATGATTATAATTTAAAATAAACGTTATCATTTAAATTTTTTTATTATCTTTGTCTATTTTTATTTTATTCACAACTGCTTAGTATACTATTTTTGATAATTTTTTAAAAAATTATAAATATTGCAATTTAAATTTTTTATTGGAATCAGATATGTCTCCAGATCTTCCTGTAGTCAGAAGCCGAATCGGCTGCTTTCCAGCTCAAAATCTTGAGATACGAAACATGCCTGATTTGCATTGGAACATAGTGAGATCCTCTACCGTTTCCTTGATCTTGTAGTGATAAATTCTTCTGAACAAATGTGTTAAAACGCTCTCTTTCATCGATCTGTCAGAAAATCGCCCCCTGCTTTGGCGTTTTAGCAACATGGTTTACAGGATTAATGTGTGCTACTCGAATGTCCAACAAAGAAGTATTAAAAAAACAAACAAAAAGAAATGACTCAAAATGAAAAGCCTAAAGAACTTCTCAATAGCATCATTATTGTTTGTTTATAACCAAATGGACAAAACGACAAGTCATTTCAGCAGGCTTTTTTCACTGTGCTTTGTTATTCTTTAACACTCCAGAATAGAGCCAAAAACCAATTCAAAAAACATTAAATATGCATAGCAACATATTTAGAGGGTGGCATTTTCTTCTTCATATACATATCACCTCACTCATTCATCTTCACAGTGAGAGAGGATACACAAGCAGTCTGAAATCTTTACTTTTCGGGCTGACTCATACATTTCAAAAGCAAAACGAAATTATAATGTCATTACTTTCCGAGGTCAGACCTGACTGTGATCTAAAACTAACATGAATCTTTCTAACACCAACGCAGCAGTGACTGTTAGTGTTCATATTGATGAACAATTGAAACCAGGAGTTTATATGCGCTATATAAAATGAGACACAACCAATTCGTTCGCACTGTTTGAAATTCAGTCAGAATAAAGTTTTCCTCTTGTTAGGTCAGTTAAGATTACCAAAATGCAAAGGAGGAGTTTTTGGTTTTATTTTTTTCTTTTCTGTTGTTTTCTTCATATTTAGAAGTTTACATGAATTTATCTAGCATTTGCAAGAATTATCTTTTAATTGACTTTTACAACAGTTTGCTGGGCTTTTGACTCATTCTTCCAGACGGAACAGATGTAACTGAAGCAGGTTTTTAGACTACCTCGTTAAACTATATTTTTTTTAGCTCTGCCCAAAAAATGCCCATGGGATTTATGCTTGCAACTTCAAGGCATTGAATTGTTGTATTTACATCACTCTGTAACTAAATTTATTGTAACCTTAGCATCAATTTGAGCTTTAAAGACACATATACACCCAACCGCAAACTTTAAACTGATGCCTAGAGACCCTGGATCGATATTTTCCAAATTGTTTAAAGCCATAGTATTCCTGTCATACAATTATACGTTTGAAGACAATAGTACAACTTTGTCTCATTAGTCTGGCATTTGGAAAATGGAAATACTTTAGGTACACTTTACTGACTGAAAACAGGGAAAGTTAAGTCTGAATTAATGTCAGACAGGAAGCAAACAGTTCCATCTGGTTCCAGCTGTATTCATCAAAAAATATAGCAATGGTTGTTTACACTGTGATCTAGAAAACATAACTCACTCTGAAAGAAAGTTCCAGGTTTTCTCCTCCCCACACCTCCATGCCCATGTCATATGTGCCAAGGTATTCAAAAAAGGCTTTGCTCACAGCAAATAATCCACCTGCCATAGTTGGAGACCTGTTAGGAGACAGATATATTTTGTGTGTATAATAATAATAATAATAAAAAAAGTTAGTGCTGTGTGCTTCCTTGAGGTTTTAAAAAGCAGATCTTTGCCTTTTTTATATGCTGTTGTGGTGAAATAATTGTGTATGCAAGTATTAGCCTTTGTAAGGCCCCATGCTTGATCTAACCTGATGGGCTCAATGCGAGACTTTCGCTTCTGGCGTTCCGCTTCAGGAACAGAGTGCCACTGAAAGGTGAGTCTCCAGTCAAAGCCTCCAATCATCGGCTCATCTGTCTGCATGTAGAACTCAAAGTTGTTCCAGTCAATGGTGTCGATCACAGGGCATACGATGGTGCTGGCGTTCTGAGCAATCCTACATGACATGTCAAGAAAATACAATTTTAGTTTAGAAAATGGTTCAATAATTTGTCTTTAAACTTCTCAGAAAGATCCAACTCAACTTAATTGGTTACCTTTCCAGCAGGGGCTCGATCCAGCCGGGGACACACTCACAGTGGCAATCGAGAAATGTCAGGACATCCCCCGTAGCGTAGGTGGCGCCAATGAGACGTGCGCGTACCAGCCCTTCCCTTTTGTTTGTGCGAATGAGCCGCACACGTTGCAGATTACTGATGTATTCAGCAAGCTGGGATTTCAGATAGCCTGTTAAAAACAAAACACCTGGTCTATCATTAAAGTCATTTCTTTTTATGCTACTTCTTTTCTTTTTAAACACCGACTTCAACTGTAGCATTTAATTTCAGATGATTGATACACTTCTGTCTCCTAGCGGCAAGGAACATTACAAACTCCAACAAAGCTATTTCAGAAAGCATAAAGTACAACAAACAATGTTTTAAGTTCTCATTATTTGTTTGTATTTTGCTTATAAATAGACACATTTTCTCGTAGAACGCGAAACCAGTTTTGAGCAACAGTTTTCCTGGCTTTCTGATGATCTTTTTTTTACTCTTTTACATGAATTTTTTTTTATATCTGACTCTTTTTAGAAATGTTTACTTTTGTCTCGAAAGACATTTAAACAGACCTACAAATTGTTTAATCAACCAATTATTTTAAAGTAATTCTGTAGTGACACTAGAGGTCCCCTGACTGTCACCCCAAAATGCTTAATAGTTGGTCAATGGGTCCACGAGGACACCGGACAGGACAAATAAGTGGTTTAAGAAGCATAAAACTACTCAATTCCTTTGAGCTTAGGAGCCTTTTTTGAGCAAGAATATGTCACAAATATGAGAAGTGACACAACAAAGAAATGTTATTTTTTTAACATTTCTTTGTTAATGAAATGTTGAAGAAAACACAGAACAGAAAATCTCCAAAGAGCTTTAAATCTTCAAAAAGACTATTAGAAAGCCTGGAAAATAATCAATCAATTCCAATTTAAAACTGCAAAGAAGTCAACCTTAGAACAAGAAACTTAAAATTGCATCCTCATCATTCATGCTTCCATGAGCGGTTTTGCCTCATCCAGCCTAAGCCAAAAAGCAATTTGCACATGTCAAAAAGCTCAAAAGACTCAAGAGCTAAGAACTAATCCTAGATGATTTTTGAAAATACCACCAACTCCCCTTGTTACATAGTTGTCACATTGAACGAGACATGTGCGTCGATACTGATTTAAAAAATAAACATAAAAGAGTTACTGGGGATATTTATTTCTCTTGGCCATCTGTGCAAAAATAGAATTAAGACGAAAACGTTAAGATTCACCCTGTTTGGTTGGTTGGAAAACTGAAGAAAAAGTATTTAATGTATGAGTCAATTTCTCCCTGCAGTAAATTTTCTGATTCCGGAGAGGCACGTCTAGCACTCAGCTTGGAAACATTGGTTAGAGGGGCAGAAAAGATGTCATAGTGGCTCAGCGCTCCCTGAAGTCATCATTATGGTGTAATGTCTCCGACAGACTAGACAAGCTCGGTTCTAATACTAATTCCATTAGGACACACAGACATCCAGCTCTTCCTATATCCAGTTTCGGACATGAAGTCGGATCATTCCCAGAGTTAGCGCATGTCTGCTGAAAGCAGATATTCCACTCACTGATGAAATCTGTGTGAGGAAGCTAAAAGCTCTGTAAAAGCCAGAGAGTACACTTACACTGAATAGCAATTATGTCTCAGAAACTCTACCATAGGTCAAGAATACTCACACTCAAAGTTTGGACTATTTCACACTATGTTGTTGTTGTGGATTTGACCTGACATAGGAGACGGCTATCAAAACAAAACCACACATTTGCAGAAGCATGAAAAGAACGGGGCAAGTCGAGGCTAGAGCCGAGAGCTGTGGTAAAATAAATAACTCTGCATAAGCTGCTCAATTCAAATATGCACCGCGGTATGTTTTTAATGCCCTACTCTACTCACTAAAAATACGTTTATTGACTTCTATCAGAAGATAGTCTCGTAGTTACGTTTGGAATTGATAGAACCTTGCAAAAGTGTCATAAGCCTTTTTGAAATGGTGTTAAATACAAACACCTTACATTTTTCAGATTCTTTTTTTTTTGTTGCTGTTTTTTGCTCAAAAAGTTATTTTCCTTCCATCCCACAATTATGAGGTGTTTTGAGTAGATCTATCACAAAGAAATCCAATAACACGCATAAAATTTGTGGTTGTGATTTGACAATATGTGAAAGCGTTTGTCAGTTTTGAAGACTTCTGCGAGACAGTGTTAGCAGAAGCATTTCATTTGCAGCTACTACTTGAACTCCAGCATCTCAGTCAGCAAAACAACCTGATGGCTTGTTGAGAATTTCAGACCTCTGTCACTGAAGTCATCAATTAGGATGATCTCCTTCAACAGGATGGCAGGCGTGGTCTCCAGCACGCTGTGAATTGTCCTCAGCAGAGTGGACCAGGCCTCGTTGTAGAAGGCGATGATCACAGAGGTGGTGGGTAAATGTCGGTAGTCAAACTTCTTAGCCCGGCATCTGAGGTAAGCATGTGGAGAGGAGGACAGAGTTCATATAAGCTATAATATGTACATCTTCAGTACTAAGTATCTGCATTTTTTTTATTCCTTTTTTTTCATTCCTTTTCTTTTTAGTGTCTTTGCTTGGGAAAAGAAGATGTCTGGTCTTAACCCAGCCGGCAGTCATTATAAGGAGTTTCAGAAATATGGATGGGCGGTAAGCAACATGCCGTACCGGTACTTTGGGAGAGAGAACGGGAATGAGTGCAAACAGAGAGATGAAAAGAGTCAAAAAGATCAGAGGGAGCAGGAATAAAACCAAATCGATTAAAAAAAAAAAAAAAAGTGAAATGATTTAATTTGAAAGATCAGAGAATGAGAACAAAGTGAAGGATTTGGAAGTTTTACTGTCTGTTTTATGGATGTGATATGATGCAAGAGTTTAAGGCACTCGTATAGACTAAAAGAAACTGGGGGAAAACCTACTAACCAATTAAAACATAAGATTGTAACAAATAATTGAACAAACACCAAGAGACTGCTTTAAGTTGTAAAGAGGTGACAGCCGTTGTAAAATTAGATAATTAATCTTTGTTTCTGTTTGTCTCATGAAATCAGTTGCATGCAAAAAAAAAAAAAAACCCCTCCAGCTTCTGCCTACAAACGTATTTTCACTATCTGTGCATATAATCAGTAAGTAATTTATATTCTTATTAAATGTTGTTGTCTACATCAAGAAGGCTGCTTTATGAGCAGACTGGGCTGTTTTTCAGCCTTGGCATGCCGCAGCGTATTCAGTAGGGCTGTTGTAAACGAATATTTTAGTAATCGAGCAATCTATCGATTATTCTTACGATTAATCGAGTAACCGCATAAAAAATTTGATAAAATAAAATATTGGTAAATCTGGCATAACAGCAGTGTTACTATCGGATATCAATATCAGTCCAATTTTTCATATTTGAGCTTCTATTCAAGCTAGTTTTTTGTAGTTTAGAAAATTAACCTGTAACAATAATAACTCACTTTCTAAGTTAGCCTGAAGAAAAGTTAGACAAAAATCTGAAATTATATTCAATTTAATAATAAAGAGGTAGGATCACAAATAAGTTATAAAAAAAATGTCTATACTCAAATTTTTAGTTTATGTTTTCATCTTCAGTGAGTTTAATAGATGAACTCTCACCTTGCCCCATACCTGTTTGAGAATATGGGAAATGTCGCCTGGGGCGACGGATAGATTAGAGACAAATGAACGAATGAACGGGAGGAGGAGAGGAAACAGACCAGGGGACGGACGAACGTAAGTCTGGAGGGCAATATGAGGGGCTGTTTAGGACAAAATCTATGTTTTGTCTCTCACACACTACTAAAAACTAATACACACACACAAAATATTAA
>CAEGAE010067479.1:0-28361 GCA_903067095.1 Girardinus metallicus | reverse complement strand
TTTCCTCCTCATCAGTGAAAGAAAGTGCTGGCAAATTAAGTAAGGATGATGAAAAGGACCGGAGGAGAAACATTTTTCTTAGAAATACAGCCAATAAAACAGGAAGTACCCCAGCCCTATCAGATGCAGCTTCCGGTTGTCTTGAAAAAGGTCTATTTCAGAGATACGTTGTCAGCAGTTAAATTCATAGAATAAAAGAACAATGTTAATTTTACTCAGACCTAAAAATCGTATAAGTATATACGTTCTCTAAAATTAGTGGTCTTTTGATGTTTTTTTTTTTTTTTTTCCAGAGCTGTATATAAGCCGTAATACTCCGCTTTAAAGTAAATCTGGTGGTTTTCTCATTGGCACTCAAGACAACAACTGTGAACGTTACACTGCCAAATGAAGGGCATGTTTAAAGAAAAAAAAAGTCTCGAACATTGATGGTTTAAACTCAAAGTACTCACCTTCATATCCTAAATCGGTCATAGTAGCACAGACGTACATGTCGAGACAAAATCAAAAGCATTTCAATGTACCCTGGTGAGTAATTTATTTACTCATCAGTATTTGAAGCGGACTTGTGTGCAAATACAACATGGACCGTGCTGAAATACAAACTAAATCTAAGAGCAATATAATTTTTTGCTGTGTAAATATTCAAAAGTATTTCAGCTAGGTTCTTGCATTTTAAGTCTTTGAACAAATGGACAGTTAATCTAATCTAACATGATATGGGGAGGGCACCAAAATAAAATAAAAAAATATATATATCATTTACCTTTTAGTTTTGTGCTGAACAAGCTTTCTTCTGCTTTATTGCGTGTGCTTTCAAATGTAAAGCAAGGGATCCTCAGCTTGGTGCTGTATATAGAAACAACAGGTTATGTATTATGGAATTACACAGCACTTTATCCATTCCCACATCAATTTTCTCATTTTAGTAGAATAGGGGGTGACAGAAGGAGAGCGAGATTTACGCAGGAACCAGCATTGGTGCATGTTTATCCCAATAAAGCTTTACTACAATCTACTGATGCAGTGTTCTTTTATCCAGACTTGGTCAAATGCGCGTTGTTTTTCTCATACGTGTAAATGCATAGGGGTGTGCAGGTCTTCAGAAATGTAATGTAAACACCCGAAGTAATCTATTCTCACCTCAATGAGTTTCACTGAGTTTTTGGATCGCATTCAACAACATAAAGCCCTCCGAAGATCAGCTGTAAGGATCGAGAGGACTTCTAGACACTCGCAAACTCTAAGGGTCCATTTACTGGAAATTACGAGTGTGTGTGTGTGCGTGAATGTTTGGGTGGAGAGCTTCTAAATGGTGTCTTGGGTTCGGCCCTAGCATCAGCAGACGTCATGACACCATAAACACCCTCGCGCACACGCGCACACACTCACCAGCTCCATGACTTGAAAGAAAAATATAAAATATTGAGACATTTAAAGCTACAGGCGCAGAGTTTTTTTTTTTTTTTTTTTTTTAAAGAAGGGAGCTCTGATATGCTCAAGGTTTTTGAAATCCTGCCAGATTGTTTAGCATGTTGCGAAATCATCTGGACTGGTTTAAATGCAGGCCCGGATTTTGTTATAGTTCGCTGTAATTAATACAAGCATTTTTGTAAATCTGCACAGAAAAAAAAAAAAAAACACTCTGGGACGTCCTGGGTACACAGAGGATTTAATTCTGTTGACAATGGGCTCAAGCGTCTAAGCTTCAAATCTGCAAAAAAACATTTGTTTCCTCTGTTCAGTTTTATGCAAAATGATTATAGAGTCCTATTTTTCTCTCTGCTGAAATACTACTTTCTTTTTTTTGTTTAAAGAAATACAGCAAACTCTTATGATAGTGGATATTCTCCAAAATGATTGTGACGAACCGCATCTAACTTCACACGCGCATCCACCATGCGTGTGGCGACAACGCTCGAAGTGTCCGGCAGGACTCACTCCTGATCGATATCGTTGCCGTTATCGTCGCGGGCGAAGCTCACCGACTCGGGCTTGTTGTGCAGGCGTCGACTGTTTTTAAATGATTGATTGAATTTCCTCCCATACTAGGTTTTGTTTGAATGCAAAGGAATTCTACATGATAAATCATTTAGAAAACATTTTCCACCTTTTACGATATATCCTGTCAACTGATATTCAACTGAAAAATATACTTTGTAGGAGCAAAAAGGGAAAAAATAAAATGGTGTAGAAAAGTGCAGAAAAATATCAAAACAAAACACTTTATTATGAAGGTTTGGACATTTTCCAAATGAAAACAAAGATCAAACACTTTATTATTTAATTTAAGCATTCAGTTTTCTAAGAGGGACACCTAGCATCCATAATAGCAACTCAGATGAACCAGACGTAAAGTTTAGTTGTTCACGTAAAGAGGATTTTGCACAAGAGATGGCCTCACATTCAGGTACATTCAAAGATCTTTTGCAAGATATAGTGGGAAAATATTGCTAATGTCATGATTTGTGGGTGGTAGTGGTGAGGTTGAACGCAGGCAGGACCCGGTTAGATAGTTAAAATGTGAATTTAATGAAGGTGGAGCAGCTCAAAACAGTCCGAAAGGGCAGGCAGCACAGTGAACCGTAGCAAAGGCTAACACTGGTAGCAACTGACTAACAGAACTGAATAACGAGAGCCAACGCTGATACAGGACGACTGTGACGGCAAAGGCAAACCACACAACAGAGCAGACGCAACAAGGATCCAATGACAAAGACAACAGGTGGGTTTAAATACACAGAGGGTAATCGACGAGACGAGACACACCTGGGAAACAATCAGGGAGCAGACAGGACAACAAAGACTCAGAAGCCAAAATAAACACAGTGAAACACAAATCCCCACAGCTAAATCCTACCATAGGAGACTGGATACTGAAACGGGATCAAAGTATTGGCGACTTTTAGTTAAACTCAACATTATAAATGCCATGTTATATGTGGAAAAAAAAGTATTTAAATGATTGATCAGGGTAACAGTTTTTTTTTTTTACATAATAAAAACTTGTCTTTTAACAGTGTGCCAACCTACTGTAATAAAAAATACGAAAGACTTTTACTTTGATCTGCACAATAACAATAAAAAGGCAGGTCAAAGAGGCGTTTTAAAACAACCACTCCCCACACTTATTCGAGTATTACACTAAATTGACAGAATCAGCCAACCACCATGCAGAGGCAGAGGAAGTGGTCAGTGTCATTTCACGTCTTTGGTGGACCCCCTATTATATATTGTTAGTCTGGTTGAATAATGAGATGAAAGTGATGAAATTATAAACCTCAACCTGATAAATATTCTTATTAACGGGACCAACTTTCCACACACACACACACACAAAAAAAAAAAAAAAAATCCAACTAGTGAGTCAATGAATAATGGCTGTGTGTATCCAGCAACTGGTACTTAAACATGGACACACCCCCTAGTGGCAAAAATTTAGTTTTACACACAACCAAACTTGCATTTCTTACAAACAGGCAGATGCTTCAGTTAACTAGAACACACAAAACTTAATATTAGATAAATTTCTGTTTCCAGTGAATGCTACCTAAGACAGGAGAGTACAAGTACTGTCTTGTTAGTATCTGGTACAGACCTCTTTATTGACTTTGGAGATGTTTTCAGTTCTAATTTGTGGTGCGTTATCTTCCTGAGCACACCATCAAAAGATGAGTTTGTGTAAATCAGACACTCCCAGTTATTAATTTAGTGAGATACCTTCATATCAGATGGACCTTGTCAAAGCCGTGGCCTTGCGCGGGTCTTTTTACGACGATAGACCTTGAGTTTAAAGACGCAGAGCTCGCTTTAGTAACAGCACGTGGCCATTACCGTGGCAACGGGACCCAAAAATGACTTGGAAATTAAATTAGAACTGAATCTGATGTGGCTCCTGTCAATGAAAATGGGAGGGTGGTGGGGGGTCGCATGAGGTGCAGCTGGCACAAAGTACGAAAACTGGGTCACCAATCCGCAGGATGCAGACAATAGTTTAGGTAAGACCGGGGAACTGATAAACAGTACAGTGAGGGATGTTCAGGAGAATGAGCCTCCGTCGGATTTCTCAGGTCTCTCTGGGTGGGCCTGGGGAAGCACTGAAATTTAAATCATGGCTGTTTGACGGGTGTTGTACACAGTCACTCTCAAAAGAATCAGCGCAGAGGATGTTTACATGGCCGGCAGCAGTCATAATGTGTTGAGTTATGCTCCCTGTTTTATGGATTTTGTTAATGTCAACATCTGCCGCAAAAGGCCCTCATCTCCCCGTCTTTCAAATTCGTGGTGTACTGTCTGCAAAAAAAAAAAGAAGAAAAAAGAATCGTAATAATCACATCCATATTCAGGTTGTCAGTTTCAGTCTTCCGCCATGTATGAACCTGGAGATCAGCAAACGTCAGGGTATTACAGTGCCATCGCCTTCTGTTGGCACACCTGGCAAAGATGAGCCACAAAGTTCAAAATAACCTCTTTTTTTTTTATTGCAGTTGCAAAATCTCACACTGAAAAAGCTACTATCCTCCAGTGTGTTATCAAATCTAAACTTGGGTCCTCATTCTGCCTTCAGCTTTTGTTATTACCCTAGATATAAGCACTATTAGCTGAGTAGCTATTTTCCTGTTGGTGTTTCATTTTTCATGAGGATTAATATGCATTTACCTTATCGGAGCAGTACATGGTTTTTCTATTTTGAACTTTGAAGAGTGATTAGGAGTAACATGTTCCCCGCGTGACATCACTTTTGCACCAAAGGAAGCAGGAAGTAAAGTACTGGTAGTTAAGCGCCTCCCTTTTAAGAACTGCTCCATTACTTTAATACTGTAGGAATTAATGTAGTTTTTTTTCCTCTAACCACAATCATGCACATCTTTGTGTTGGGATCTCACTTTTTTCTTTTGTCTTTTTTTTTTTTTTTTTACAAAGTCCAGTAAAAAGAAACTAACTCTGTTCACATAAATTACAAATTTGGTGACGTCTGAATGAAGTCTGGATTCTATTTAGCGCTGTCATATTAAAAGGGGTTGAGTGGAAGTGATCGCCACGTCTCCTAGACCATGTATTCCTAAAAACTATGCATTTGTATCTATGATATGACAAAACAAAAATAAGGGGCTTACAAAGTCCCAAGACACTGGATTTGTATTCTGTCGTACGAGCTTTGTTTTTCTGAGTCATCAGAAAAAGGGAATTCCAAGAAAAAGGAAAGCGACAAATTGAATCCACTGTGCTCCACCCTGCGGTGTTTACATGCCACTTTTAAACAGACATGTTTTGGAGACAGTTGCTTCTGCTTTTTACTTTCACATACACATACACATGCACGCGCACACCCCCACACACCCATGATCTCCCCAGGTGATAGCCCCAGCTTGGCCTGATGCGCTATGAGGTAATGATTCCAGCAAGGACGGAGAGCTCTAAGAGGGAGCGACGGGGGCGTGCGAGGGGTGAGATGGACCTTTTAGTATCTTGCAGCTGTGGGTCTTGCACGTGTTGTTGTATATGTTGCCAGAGCACCAAGCAGTTTCCCCTATGAATGTGTCATCAGTTTGTTTCAACCCAGACACGCCCAGTAAACACAGAACAGAAAGTCGAATTTTAATTAACCATCAAAAACTCTGGATATGCATTTTTGCTCCATAGGTGCTTCGGGAGTTTTGTTTCTCCCCAAGTGTTTCTTAGCCAGGTGAAGCCTCTATCATAAAAGAGAGAGAGAGGGTACTTAAAAAAAGTCCTCTCTTTCCTTTCAGTTCGATTTTACTCTAATCCGCTGCACTTATTCCATTGAAGATCCTTTGATAGCAAGATGGCTTCATTCTGGCCCAGCAGAAACCCGAGCCGTGTTTCAGCCAGTGTTTTTGGCTCTGATCAGCCGGAGAAAATGTCAGAAGTTGATAGGCAGGGATTTAGACGCTAGTCTGACGGAATGTCACTGACATGCCATCCACTTGTGGCTGTGTTTACTACAGTTGGGAGAAATCTGCAAAATGAGCTAAAAAGGGGGACCCATGCATTGAAAAAAAACTTCAATAAGTCAGATAGAGAAAATGAAAGAAACCAACTATAGTACAAAGAACAGGTACAACTCCTAGGACATGCACTCAGTGCATTGCCAATTTTTTACACTCCTTTCACCAGACTGTTGGGTTTTTGTGTGGTAGACCAACACAAAGTAGTGTAGAACTGCAGAGAATTTTTTTGCAGCATTTAAAAGGGGAAGAAAAACCTGAAAATGTGTGATTCTTTTAATAATAATGATGCTGTTTAAGATTAAACAGCATTAGGAAGAGCAAGAAAAATCGCGGACAGACCAGGAAGAACGTTGATGTGTAACTCGTAAGATTTTCACATACACACACATGCGCGCGCACACACACACCTGTATTTACAGGCTGAGCAAGGAAAACATTGAGCCGAAAAGCAGCTGGAAGGTCTTTGGTAACTCTGGAGATGTTGCTAAGAATCTGTATCTTGGAAAACAGACTCTACTCCACGAACCTGGCCTCTGCTGGACGAAAGGCCCAAGGAGAGAAACTTTTTAAGAAGTTTGTCATAATCTCCACAGAGGGTACGGCAGACATGTAGGAGAAGTTGCTCTGGTCAGATGACGCCAGGTCTGAACAGTCGCCCTACAAGTAAAAAAACCAATATTGACTAAACCTCACAATAAATCTGTGGGGATGCAATCCTTCAGCTGCGGCAAGGCAGATGGTCAAATGGGAAGATGGATCGAGTTAAATACAAGGCAACCGTGGAAGAAAATCTGCCAGAGGCAACAACGCACTGGGGTGGAGGCTCGCCAACTGTCGAGATCCAGCCGTTCGCAGTCAGCGTTCCATAACCTTTAGATGTGTCTCACCTTCAGAGCACTCGGATCAAATAATTAGTTTATTAGTGGAATTCTGTATAACTTGACCGCATGCTGACTCAGTAATTGAGTCGTTACGTCCAAGTGTCTTTGGACTGAAAACACATGTAAAGGTTACCGGGTACCTATGCCTTTAAAACTACAGCTAAACACTCCTTGTTTCAATCACGGCCTAGTTAAGTTGCGTTGGGCCGGCCTGTGGTGTACTACACCAGCGGTGCGTCCACATGCACTCGTCAAGGGGCTGGAGATCTACATGCCTGAGATGTGTCCCTGCTCCAATACAGCTGATTCGAATAAGCTCCTTGGCATGTCGTCCGGTTCTCCAGGAGCCTGCTAATGGTCCATTCATTTGATTCAGGTGTGTCGAACCGGGATAATGTTTGAAGCCCTTGAGGACCAACTGAGCGCAAGGCTGAATCCAGCAGAGAATCTGTGGCAAGGCTTGAAAAAGGCTGTCGACAGACACCCTGCATTCAATCTGGTTGACCTCGAGCTGCTTTGCAAAGAAGTATTGAGTCAGTGGGGCTGAATGATAAATGCATAACAGAGTTTTCAGATTTTTTTCTGCAAAAATTCTTCAACTTTCCTGCTAATGCTCTGACACTGACGCCGTTGGCCCTGGCTGTCCAGTTTGTACCCGGCCTTTGGACTGTTGAGATAAGCTGAAGTTTTCATGCTGAAAATTGGGGGAAGACAAGAAATCTGGTCAAATCAGACAGTGACAAGTAAATCCACAAAGGCTGTCTATGCTAACCAGGTATCTTTTTTTGGTTTCTTCGGTTGTCACCCTCAGATTTGGACAAACTAATTTTACATATACACTTAATGTCTGTATGCTGTGAGCGTGGGGGGAAAAAAAATCTTATTTATGCACTCAATCTTGGCCAATAACTCTGATTATGAGGCTTCATAATGTCTGATAGCTATCTATCAGACACTTTGTGTGTCTGATAGATAGCTACATCTCTCCTTACTGCAGTCTTATTCCCCAAATTGCAGTAACAGCATTTGCTCTGCGGCAATTAGCCTCTCAGCAGATCATTTTAGAAAAAAACGTATTTAGAGGCAGTTTCCCATAGCAACGGATACACACAGTGTGCAGCTGCGGTCGCATGACAGCCAGCGTGTTAGAAAGTGGTCCCATTGCGCCCTCTGGTGGGCTGAACTTAACTTTAAAACGCCATGTCGGGAATTTAAACCAATTTTTTTTCTAGGATTGAATAATTTCACAAAACATTCTTAATTAAATTAACCAAGACAAATTTATTGCGAATTTTCTCTACTCCAAAGATGGTCAAAATTTATGCAGTTTTAAATATTAAGCACCAAAACATTTCTGCTAGCAAGTTGGAGATAAACCACATGCTTTTCGCAGGCATCTGCACAGATAAGACTGGATATTTGGCCTTTCTTCTTTTCAGGAATAATTGAGCTTATTTTAGGTGATTAATTTGTTCGCATAGACTGTAACCTCAGTCAGTCAGTTTGAAGTCAGGGCCCTTCCAGCATAATGTTAACATTTGCATTCATTTAAAAATAAAGACTTGAGTTTTGGATCATATGCCCATCGTGAAATGGCTTACACATTTCACAATGTGTAAGCCATCGTGAAATGTAGATCATTTCAATGTAGCCTTCAATATTCCACCTCGAATGCTCCAAAGGTAGCTGTTGTCACTGATGCCAAACAGCTCAGTCTTTGTCCGATCTTATCATAAAACTTTTTTTATGCAACATTTTTCCCAAATTCACTCAAACTGATGATGATGATAACATATAAACTCTGGAGCAGCACTCTAGCTGCATTTATGATGATATAGACATGAGGAAGAGACTTAGTTTCTTTAATGTCCTTGCACAAAGACATGACAGTGAATTTGGCAACACCATGAAGCCAGAGAACTGCTCCCTCATGTAAAAACCAAAGAGCACCTCATCTGAGCGCACCGCAGAGCAGGATCCTTTTCTACCATCAGGATCTCTTTTTTTATTTTTTTATACGATAATTTGTTTCTTTTTTGTATCCAGATTATTGTGCAGATTGGATCTGCTTCACGGTTTTGGGCGATGGGCTCAGGATGTTCAGATTTCCTCATGTTGAATTCTTCAATCATTTGAGGATATTCTAACTTAATGAGATGACCCTGTATGATAATACAACAAGAATGGATACATCAAATTTGACGCTTTTTAATGCATCTCCGTTTGTTTCTTCATCCTTTGCTTGTGTGTTTCAAATGAGCTATTTTGCAGTGTTAAAAATTCTTGACTGCTGCAGTAGCCAAGTGACATTATGACATTATGGACATGGCGAACTTGTGTGGTTTGATTCAAAGTTTAGACTAGTCTGACTGATGAAGGCCCTTCGGACCTACACATGTGCTTTCAGTTTATCTGCCCGATTAGAACTGCCTGGTTTCCGGTTACTTGTCGTAACTTAATAGCGTAATATGGATGATTAATGTGTAATTTCATCCTGCCCCAGGGAACAGACGCGGACTAAAATTGGACAAACTGCAGTCCAGAGTTTTTAAAAGATTTCAACCTTTGACCCCTTTTTGTCAGATTTGTTTAAGTGTCCTGGTGTTACGCACCCTGACTCTCTATCATGGCTTCCTGAAACACTCTTACGGAGCTGCAGCATCATTAGTACCGCCAGCGCTTTTCCTGCTGTATGCAGTTCTACCCTGCACTGTGAAAATACCTATTATACATAAACAAATGGACAAACATTAATTTATTTGACACATGATTAGTTGTGTTAAAAAAAAAACTGATACAAAGGAAATAGTTTTTTTTGAACTGTGAGGTGAGGTTTAGATCTGATTTAACTATAAAGGACAAGAAGTTTCAGCTTTACTTATTTAGCCCAAATGGTAAGTTTTATGTTGTTTGTGAAGTTTTAAGCAAATGTTTGGTCTAATTTGTGACCCAATTTTATTGCGTTAAAGAAGATATAAGACATAGTATCATTATTTTATATAAGCCACCATTTTGGACTAATCAGATTTCACTGACCCTGCCACAAAGCATGAAAAATGTGTGTTTTGCTAATGACTTTTCACATACACACTTTTGTTTACGTAGGACAACATTAGTGTTTTAACTGCCATGTAAGAGAAGGCTATCTTGACTGTTCACATTTTCACAGAAGAATTGGCCGTAAAGTCAAAAGTTATATTTATTCTCAGCTTGAATTTGTTTTTAGCGCCATTGTAGCTGATTTTTACTTGTTTCGTATTTCAGGTTATGAGTTATTGTTAACAGTTCCCGTTTTGGTATCCTAAACACTAGATGTTAGTTATTTTAACACATTTTTTTCTCTAAAAGCCTAACCTACTGTGCTTAGTTAACCCAACTATTGATAATAAACCAATATGGGTGTGACATGTAGCAGTGTATCTGGCGACCCACTAAGGAGGCAACAGTCTTCTACAGATCTTTGCTCGGTATCTTCCCTTCTGTATGTAATTGTGATACTAAAATAATCCAAGTCAGATTGTTTTTAAGCCTGCAGCTTTAAGAGTGAAAATGTTGAATTTCTTCTTATTAATCTGACCTCCTGAATGTTGACTGGTGGAAGCAAATTAATCTATTTTGAGTGGCTGAAAAACAAAGTTTTTGCAGGATTAAAGTAGTCATGTAGAACATATTTAAAATGTATTTAGAAACATAAATATCTAGTTTCTATTTTCTGCTTCTCTGTGGGATTTAAGTTGAGTAAGATAAACAAAGATACATATCAAAATTCAAGAGACCCACATTAAAATTTCAACGGTACAGAAGAATACCCACCAAAGTTTGCCTCTTTTAAAAGTTAACTAATGGAGAAAAATTTATGATAAATCCTGATGAAAAATGGAAAACGAGGCAGGAGGCCAGTTGTGTTTCAAACCATCCATGTCATATAAATTTGACTGTGATGAATTACTGCAAAAAAAAAAAAACCAAATTGTGTGTTCGTTTGGGGTCGGTATCATTTATCACCTCCTGACTCGTCGGACCACTTAATGAATTAATGCTCACGAATTAATCCATCTTAAGTGTTTCCATAAAGCTAATGCTGGGTGTCACATGGAAGTGGTGATTCATCAAGGCTTGACCATCTGAAGAAAAGGAAAAAATGTAAACTATGCAGGCAGTGAGTGGGTTTCTTTCTCTCACACAGTGTTTCTGTATAGCACACAAATTAAAATTTAGTGTTAAGCAATGGAAAGTCATTCCTTGTTTTATGTTTATTTATTTTTTTACTCTCTTGTTTCAACATCTTGTTTCAAGATGTTCAGGTTTACAACCTAAACATCTCTTTAGCAAAGGTAAAACTATTTTTTTTTATAAACAACTGGAATCATACACACTGCATAAGAAGACGTAAAAACCCTTCTTCCATTAGTTGACATTAATTCAGACTAAACATTCTCTGTTTTAGGTGATTCAGAATTGCCAAAATTATGATTTTTATGATGTTTAACCTCAAAATCATGAGTGAGAATTATTTTTCTTCAAATTCCAAAGTTTACACATACTGGCAATACTATGAAGAAATTGGAAAAGCCAATGATGTTTGGAGGCGAACTTGTGGATTTATTTTACGGCAGCATCTTATACAAAAAATAAATAAATCAAAGGTATACAGGTGTAAACGGGGAATGTCCAATCATTCTTTTTATTTAAAGGTAAAACGAGGTTGACAGTAACCCTGAACACACCATCCCAACTGTGAAGTACATGTTTTGTTGGTGGCAGCGTCTTACTGTGTAAGTGTTTTACAGCAGGAGGGACTTGTGCACTGCACAGAACAGATAATGTCATAACGAGAGAACGTTATGTGGAAATATTGAAGAAACATATCAGTATATCTGCCTGGAAGGTAAAGCGTGGGCACAAATGGGTCATCCAAATGTACAATGAGCCTTTTCATACTGAAAAACTAGATACAGAGGAGGTACTGTATCTAGCCACTCCAAAATCAATGTTTTGGAGTGGTCATCAAAAAAACTCTGACTTTTTGACGAGCCCATTTACAAATCTTTGTAAATGGGCCAAAATTCCACTTAACTATTGCAAGAATCCAGTAGAAGGACACCCAAACCATTTTAGCCAAGTAATATGATCAGACAGAAAGTATAAAAGTGTTTTTTATACTGTTTATGTAAACAACAGGATTAAAATCTTACTATATTTTTCCCATTGGATTTTGTTGTCTAAACACAATTTTACACCGTTTAGTGCTACACTTTGGAATAATGCAAAATTTATTACAAAAAACAAACGAAGTCCATCTAATGGATGACAAAGAAAGCATTGTAAATTTTATTGCATTCCAAGTGAAATTTACCCTTGATTGCACACACAAAACATGTCCTTGGTTGTTATTGCTCATTGTATTTGTTCATGCTCTAAATCTTTGAGAATAAGATTTAATTAAAAAAGTAATGGATATGCATTTTGGTAGAAAGAAAGTCAAACTCAAAATGTTCTTAGTTTTTTTCTATTGACAACCACCCATAAACTCTGTCCTAGCTAAATTTCAAGTTTTCTTCTGTTATGCATAGGTTTTGAATGCAAAATAAATAGATAAATAAAAAATCTAAAATGTAAAACTTAAAATGTTCTAAATTTTTGAAACCATGTACATATATATACATGAACAACTTAATATTTCTGTGGTATCATGTTTAGGTAATATGACTATTTGTGCTTTTTAAATTTTATTTAAAATTTGTGCTGACTTATTATGTGTTTTTTTATTATTTCAAATTGTACTACATGCTCCCTGGATTATGTTAGACAGATATTTAAAATGTTGATGCACCTTTATTTTATATAGACCACCTGGTTTTATGCTTTGTTCTATCGTTGGAAAATTGCCAAATTAAAAATGAGTAATGAGTTCATATTTTTCCTTTCTTTTCCAATACGTCTTCAGCTTTTATTATCAGTCAGTTATTCACTATCAACGTATTCATAAGGCAGAATGCAAAGTCCTTTTTGCGCTAAATAGTTTTAAGAGGTCTAAACGGGCATCTTTATTCAATATTCCCACAGTACAAAAATGCATCATGTGGTCTACCAGCTGATGTAGAAAAAACCCGGGGACAACAAGGCCGCCTGTGACGCACCGTTCACGCTACGGTACGCCATTTGTGTCTAGCAGCAAAAAAGCGCGCACCGTGGAAACACTCACCGAACAAGGGGTAAGTCCGCTTGATTTATGAAATTGAGTCCATATTTTTACTCAAGCTGCGTTTAAATTGGCGACCTTTATGTGTATACGGCGTTTTAACGTGCTGTTCAGACTATATGGGTGACTAATTCAGAGGTCGACGTTAGCCTCCTTTTTGGGCCTCTGTGCTGCCGTCGTTTTCTAAACGTTCGAGCTTGTTAGACCCGCCTTAGCCCCGCTATGATTGGCTGACATAGCCGAGGAAGGCATTTCATTGGACGCGCTGTGAGTCTGTGAAAGTACAGTAGAGGAACGTGTTGCTAGTTAGCAAGTTAGCAGCAGACTCCAGCTTCAGCAATGCTACATCATTTTACTCTGACACGGGGACATAAACTATTGAACCCTCAAATATATGGGTTTTTGCAAAAGTGGCTCACCTTGCGGAATTGTTTTTCTCTGGTGTAGACGTTTTGGCGTGCTTTATAATCGTCTGTGGCTAACTTTAACACGACTTTCAGTTAATGTTGCCGGGCTAGTTAGGAAGCAAAAAGTCAAACTTAATGTAGTCAGCCGCCAAAATGAACAACTTGGCTGTGTTTTTAAGTAGTTTTGTAAAATAAGAAGGACGTAAGATGTTGCATGCATCTATATCTGCATCTCCACTCATAGCAGCTATTGTGCTAAAACTGAACCGTTCACTGTTCGTTTGGACAACATTTGGTCTTCTCAAATATTATCCAGACAGGCGTCAGAAAATCTGCTTTAACAGGGAGTTTTATAAGATTTTGTTGAAAATCTGTTGCCTCCAGTTTTATTCCACACGCACGGTGGATGGAGCTGATGTTTCATTGTCAAAATAAAATGCCCCTGTGGTTTATAGTTTTTGGCTTTCTTGAAATGTTTGTTAAGCTATGTTTTATAGATTTTTCTTATATTTGTGGATACAAAAACGTGGCATTAGTTTAACTTCTAAGCACAAATTGACTCATTCGAAATGTACCATTTTCACATGTCACTGAAATGGTCAGATGTAGATTTGTGACCAGTCTTTTTGTAAGCCCACCATTTTGATGCCAGTAGAGTAGAGCAACTACATGTTGAGAAAATGTGTAAAGGCAACAGCACAAACATTGTCATGCATTTGTTTAATGTTAGCAATTAGAAGAAAAACAGCTGGATGGTCACTTTAGAAAGTGGAAATATAGAAGTTAAATTAGGATATGAAATTAAAAAATAAGTAGATAAATGGTAAATCCCCAGTCTTTGACTTGTTAAAATAGCATGCAACAGTTATAGAAAATCGTGTTTTCTGTCCGCACCTCATATATTTTGACATGGATACAGAACCTAAATTGTGGACAAAATAGTGAAAGCTTTGCCAATTGGCCAAAGTTTGAAAATACAAAAACATACAAGTGAACAATTACACATTAACACTAGTAGGATACATACATATGCCCATTGAAGTGCCATTTGAAATGTGGCGTTACACTTCCCTAAATATTCATCCTTGTTGAACTGTTTCATGTTTATGTTACCGTCAAAAACTTCAAGATGAAAGAATTGTACGGAAATTGCTAACACAAAGTAGCACATAGCTGAATTATGTTCAGCCCTATTTACTTCTGATTGAAGACCACTGCTACCATCCATCCATTTTCTGTACACCTGTGTCCCTAGTGGGAGGGGTGCTGGCACTTATCCCCAGCTAACGTTTTGGGCGAGAGGCGGGGTACACCCTGGACAGGTCCCCAGTCTGTCACGGCAACAGACATGCACACACACTCACACCTAGGGAGAATTTAGAAGGACCAAGTAACCTGACAGTCATGTTTTTGGACTCTGGGAGGAAGCCGGAGAACCCGGAGAGAACCCACGCATGCACAGGGAGAACATGCAAACTCCATACAGAAAGGTCCCGGGCCAGGAACCGAACCCAGGACATTCTTGCTGCAAGGCAACAGTGCTACCAAATGTGCCACTGCAACCAGTCAACTAATAAGTAAACATAGTCCACGTAAGCATAATCTAATCTTAGTTTGAACCTCAGTAGTTTCGTTAGAGTGAACAAGAAGCACGGCGGAGAAGTTATAAAACCTGTCATGTTTGCAAAAATGCAAAGAGTTTGGCATAACTTCAAACCTACTGAGAAAAAACCATTGACTATTTATTTAACTGACAGGCCAGGTAAAGTGTGCATTAATCTGAGAAGATAACTTTGTAGGTAGCTGCAGAAATCCACAGCTGTGTTGGGACAATCTTAAGAAGTCTGAGGGGAAGGTTAATGAAGCTAGTTGTGTAAGAAAAACCTGTTTGAAAACCTGGCTGAGATTGTGGCAGAGGCTCACCTCTCAACAGGAGAACGACACTGAACTTCCAGCCAGAGCTAGATCAAAGCGCATGTGTTTAGGATGGCTTAATCAAAGTACAGACATGGATCCAAACTGGGATCAAGATTTGAAAACTGATTTTCACGGATACTCTTAATCCACCCATCCAGTCTGACTTTATAGAAATTAAAAACAAGGAGATGCTGAAGTAGGAGATGCTGAATCTCCCCAGCATTTCCTACAGCCACCCCCCCCACCCCCAAAATAAACTGATTATAAAAAACAATATAATTGAATTTACAATTTACTCCGGCTTCCTCCCACAGTCCAAAAACATGACTGTCAACTTAATTGGTCTCTCTAAATTCTCCCTGCGAGTGTGTGTGTGCATGGTTGTTTGTCCTGTCTGTGTCTGTGTTGCCCTGCGACAGGCTGGCGACCTGTACAGGGTGACCCCGCCCCTCGCCTGGAACGTTAGCTGGAGATAAGCCCAGCACCCCTCCCTACCCTGCACAGAAAATGGGTGGATGGATGAATATAACTCAATTAAGAGCCAAATAAAACCTGCTCTTAAATATGTCTTCATAAGTAACAACGATCATTAAGATTGCATGTTTGCTTGCATTATTATGGCCTATATATATATATTTTTTTTTAAATCACACGTGAGATTGAATATTCTGCAATCAAACTTACCAATCATATTTACTCCAACAAACCAGACTTTACCTAAATGTTTTAATCTGAGATAAAGCTGAAAAAGCTGCAAAAAAATGTAGCCTTCTGATGGATTACAGTGGTTATTTATGTTGCTTATAGGTCACTCAGATAATGATAGCGATTTAATGAAACTTTTTAATTCTTAGAAACAACAGCCTGTTATGTTACCATGCTTTTAGTAACAGTTTGTGTCTATTAACACTAGATGGCGACATTTACTCATGTTTAGCCAGACGGAGTTGAACTGGATTTACCTCTTCACATAATCTTGGGCCGTGGTGTCCAAACTTTTTGCCATGCAGGCCAAAATTGTGAAGATGACAGTAGTCACCGGCCACAAAGATTAGATTTTCAAAATAAAAATCCAAAAAGGAATATGAGTTTTTTTTTTTTTTTTTTTAATTGTACATGCAAAACAGTAGTCAAAACTGGGATATTTAAATGAAAGTAATGTTTTTTGTAGGAAATTAATATGGAATTCATGGTAATTCTGAAATGTGTAAAAAAAGTTTCAAATTGATCTTATTAAAAGGAAGACATATAATTTCTGAAATTATAGGGTCAATTGTCATAGGACATTATGACCTACATACAAACTCATTCTGAGAGCTATATCGGATCTTGGAGTTGGTATTAGTTGTTATGCAGTAATATATTCTAGACACTTGGACATGCCGCATATAAACATGTTGTATTTCTTTTTTTATTTCCTCAGGATTTTGATGCGGTTTTGATGATACCACTGGATTTCACATTTGTGCAAAACTATAACAGGAAATGATATGGAAAAAAAACTGGAATTAGGAGAGGGGGATGCTGAGAGCAAATCAGCTGAAAACGACTTTGTGAAGGTGCCGGCAGATGATATGGAGATGGAGAAAACCGCAGGGGTCTCCCCTGGTAGCACTGGTGAACTTGATAAGGCAGAGGAAGAACGTGCTGAGAGGCCATTGCCAGACGGTGGGCGCGAGGGCGGGGAGAACGTTTGCAAAGTTTGTGGGTTCTCAACCATGTACCCAAGATCACTGAAAACTCATTATACAAGAAAACATGGGAAAGTCACTGAAAAAAATCCTCGACCTCATGAAGAAAAGGTAAATAATCTTAATGCTAGTGAAGTCCAAGAGCAAGCCACCATAAAAACCGAGGAAGATGATGGTGAAGAAAACCAGAGTCCAGATTTAGACCAAGACGAGACTAACACGGCTCAGGAGAGAAGAGTGAGCAAGCGAACCCCAAAACCTAAGATCATTTATTCCTGCAACTACTGTGGACATGAATTTAGGGACAAGGCTCCTCTGGATGTCCACATTCAGAGATACCATGCCAAAGATGTCCCTTTAACTTGTGAGTATTCCCTTATCTCCTGTTCACAGTTGACATTTCATCTATGAAAATATTTACATCCTCAGCCATACAGGTGAATTACATTTTTAAGTGAATGATATATTAACATTGGATACTGATGACCATGATGTTTCTCTGTACTTTTTGAGAAAGACTAAAAAGAAGGATATCTCTCTGTGTCTTGTTAGTTGAGGCGGAGGAGAACGTGGGCGAATCGGAGGAAGCCGTGGAGAGCTGCAGCACTGAAAATGCTTCACCGTCAAAAGTGGCACCAAAGCGTGTTCTCAGCAGGTTCCAGCTGAAATGTCCAATCTGTGATTTCAGGGTGGGCAGCTCTGCAGTGCTGGACAGGCACGCTCGTGATAAACACCCCGCCCTAGAGTGGTACCGCTGCAAAGTCTGCAACTTCTTTGCAGCAACTTCAGAGTGGATGAGTTCTCACCTGTCGTCAGATGGCCATCTGGAACAACAGAAAGTAAAAAAAATCTCAGAAGCTTCCTCATTTGAACAGTGCGTTGAGAAGGTTAGAAGAGACTGTGCAGGAGATGATGCAGTTGTGGGTCACCTCGATCAGGTGGTCCCTGGAGAAGAGGGGACTACTCTGACCGAAGAAGAACAGAAAACTGATGAGCTGTCAGAGGCAGCCGAGTCTGTGCTGACTGAGGAAGAAGATGCAGAGCTTGAACCTCCAAGAAAAAAAAGAGGAAGACCAAAACAAGGGTCTTCTACTACTTGTGGATACTGTGGCTTGGTTGTGTCCAACGCCACTAATCTTAGTGTTCATGTTCGCCGCAAACACAGCAAAGATTATGGCTACAGCTGCACTTTGTGCAACTACAGCTGTGTTACCAAGGGAGATATGGATCGTCACTGTTTTACTAAGAAGCATGTGAAAAGAGCACAGGAGAGTTCAAGTAAGAGTCCGGCGAGGGCCGACTCCAGTGCGCCGTTGCTTGAGCCAACCAGTGCACCAGCTACTGGCACACAACCTACTGATGCAAAGCAAGAACAGGATGGGGAACTTCTTGGAGAACGCAAAGATGAAGACCAAACTGAGTCTGACACAAGCCAGCAAAAAAGCAAGTATGACTCTGTTAATGCTTGCAGTCTTTGTGATTTTGTTGCCCAGTCAATCCCATCCCTCCATCTCCATGTCAAGAGAAAGCACACCAAAGATTTTGAGTACATTTGTCTAGCATGCAGCTACTATGCCGTTACTAGTAGGGAAATGTATCGTCATGCTAGCACAGAGAAGCATAAACAAAAGAGTCAGAAATACCTGGAACATCAAAAGAGCAAAGAACAAAGAGCTTCAGAACATCCTTTAAAAGAGACAGAGATCAATGAGCCTCCTGGGCAGAACTCCAGCACTGCCTGTGAACATCCAAACCACTCAGATTGGTCGGGATCTTGTTACATTGACAGCCCGTGTGTAGAAATGCAAGATCCAGCTGAGCCATCTGTCACTACAGAGATTGTTCGTGTTGTGGTTGGTGGAACTGGAGGTGAAGATGAAATGCAAGTGACAACTAATGCATTGTCGGCTGACAATGAACCAGAGTCAACCAACCAGACAGCTGAGATGACTGTGCAGCAGGCTTCAGCCGAACTTCAGGTTCCATTAGATGAGTCTGCACATGAAGAGAGTCAGAATTTAGAGTGTACTCAAGCAGGAGAGGAGACTTCAAAGAAAGATGTAGCGGTTGTTGATATGCAAATGTCCAAAGCTCCCCCGTTTGATGCCAGTATTGTTTCCTTCAAGGCCCTTGCAGAGCAGGAGGTAACATTGGCAGAGAGTATGGCACTGGAAGGAGAGGCCCCTGTCATATCTTTGACTGGAGGGCCAATATCTAGCATCACGTCCCACAGCTCGACATATGTGAGAAAGCTCAAACCCAAGGAGGTGAAGGTTAGGGATGAAGCCAAAGGCAGCAGCTCTCGCATACGCTGCGAGGACTGCGGCTTCATGGCTGACGGCCTCAGTGGCCTCAACGTCCACATCTCAATGAAGCACCCGTCCAAAGAGAGGCACTTCCACTGCCTGGTGTGCGGCAAGTCCTTCTACACCGAGAGCAACCTGCACCAGCACCTCTCAAGCGCCGCCCATCTCCGCAACGAGCAGAACAGCGTGGAGGAGCTGCCCGAGGGGGGCGCGAGCTTCAAGTGCGTGAAATGCACTGACCGCTTCGAGACGGAGCAGGACCTGTTTGTCCACATCAAGGAGAAACACGAGGAGCTCCTGCGGGAGGTCAACAAGTACGTGCTGGAGGACACGGAGCAGATCAACCGCGAGCGCGAGGAGAACCAGGGCAGTGTATGCAAATACTGCGGCAAGGTGTGCAAGAGCAGCAACTCCATGGCCTTCCTGGCACACATTCGCACACACACTGGTATGTGAGCTCGCCTTTGCACACTCATTCCTTGAATCTTCATCTCGCTCTCCTACTTTGAACATGTTGTGAAAACATGCATATCATTATAGTACTACCACATAGTTTAGCTGCTTGATTGGAAAACATCATTACATATGCATTATTACAAATTCACTACTTTGCAGCTGCATACATTATTAAAACCTCTTGTAACTGATACAGATTATATACGCTGCTCTTTGGAAGTCTGGTGAGCACTTAAATGTGGCACGTTTTCCTGAATATGTCAAAACAATAATCTCCTTTAGTGAGTGTCTAGTGATTAGGCCTTTGTTTTTTTAGATGCAACAGCATTAAATAGGACGAAACAGACTCCTTCAGTGGCTGCTTAGGCTATTGTTAAGGCCACTATCTACTTCAGCCAGGTAATAGTTCTTTTTTTTTGTAGAGGTGGAGGTAAAGACTGATTGAGCTTCAAACCAACAGGAGAGATGCTAATGGACCCCAGATTGGGATTTCCTGAGCAACGCTTGGTCAGAGACATGTGCGACTCATAATTGATGTGTCCATTACCAAGACTCAGTTGTAATTATAGTCAATAAGTCTCTGTAAATGTGTTAAAGCTTAGGCTAAAAGCATTGGAGGTCCAAAGAGAGGTGGGCTAATAATTTAAAATAATCAATGCAGACATATTCAAAGCCTTTAATTTCCCTGGTGTCTGTATGTCCATGTTTGCGCATATATATATGTGTGTGTGTGTGTTAGAGAGAGAGGGGTTGTATGCCTGGCGAGTGTGTGTGTGTGTATGTCAGACTTCATGGCTAGCTGATTATCCTCAATCCATTAGGATTTATCTTGTCATTTATAATGCAAAGCAGGGCTGCATTGGTCAGGGCTTCGGCTGGGAGACGTCCGGCAGGTTAAGAACACGGGGCGCTCCATTACTTTTCCCTGACCGTGTGTATTAATTGCTTTTAAAATCAACTTAATGCAGGAACGAGATGTGAGGGCGCCATCAATAAATGCCCCTCTCTGCCTCCCATAGTCCATCCCCCCTTTCAGGCTAAACTTTAATGGGACTTTAATTGAAGTCCGTGCTCTGTGTTTACGGTGTGTGTGTACATGTGTCTTTGTGGGTGTGTGAAGCCTCCTTTTAGAGTCAGATAAAGTAAGGAAGGTTTCCACTTGGAGACAGTGGATGGCCTGAGTGGGTATTTTAGCTGACCAGCTAACCTGATGACTATTTATCCAAGTTTGTCTTGACTGTTGATTTTACCTTATGTATAACTGCCTAGCTCAGTGGGCGCACACATCATTCAACCAGACATAAACCTATACACATATTTTGTTTTCAAACTCCTATGGAGTTTATTTCACACTTCAGGTTGCAACAAAACACTCTAGAAACCAGCTTTACAGTGAAACACTTTTGGGTAACCGTTTTCTTTTTTTTTTTTTTTTTTTTTCATTCCCATGCCCCCCCATTGCTGGGGGGGCATGGGAATGGATGAATGAAAAAAGCGTGGGGCGCCCCCTAAAGGGGGGGCGCCCCACGCTTTGGGAACCACTGGCCTACCTAAAGTAAAAAAATCATGTGATTATCATAAAAAAGATAAATATTTTTTGTTGCTCCATTCAGAGGGTGAAACTCATGAATTATATAAACATCAAGGGTGAAAAATCACCCTGTTATGTTTTGTAGTTTTGATGCTTATGGCATACAGATAATGAAAACTCCCCATGAAAATTAGAATATTGTGTATAATTAATATATTGGAAAATCATGTTGTCACACTCTTGTCAGCTAATTAACTCAAAACACCTTCAAAGGTTTCTTGACCCTCTAAGTCAGGGGTGTCAAACTCCAGTCCTCAAGGGCCACTATCTTGGAGTTTTTAGATGTGCCACAGGTACAAAACAGTGGAATGAAATGGCTTAATTACCTCCTTCTTGTGTAGAGGCCTGCTAATGACCTAAATTTTCTATTCAGGTGTGGTGCAGCAAAGGCACATCTAAAAGTTGCAGGGCAGTGGCCCTCCAGGACGAGAGTTTGACACCTGTGCTCTAAGTTGTCTTTAAGTAAATTGACTGGACAGATGTCCAGAAGACGGTCATACACACCCTCCACAAAGAGGGTACGCCATAAAAAATTATTGCTGGTTGTTCAACTTGCTGGATCCAAACATATTAGGAAGCTGAGCGGAAAAAAAGTATTTTAGGAAACATTGCAGTAGGAAGAAGTGCACCACCAACTTGGATAACTTCGGCCTTGAGAGGATTGTCAAACAAAATGTACTTAAGAATTTGTGGGAGCTAAAGTCCAAACCCAAATTCAATTGAGAATATCTGGCAAGACTTGGAAATCAAATTATATTTTCCCTATGCCTCACAATTATAGACTGATTTTGTGTTGATTCAGCCCAGAAATTCAAGAGGCATCAGCACATTTTATTCCAGCGCAATCTTCTTAAATTTAAGGGGGTGTTGGAGGAAGTGATGCCGTAGCCTTAGATTAATACAATTTATCTAATTTTACAGATCTTGCATCACTGTTCCTTGTGTGCCAAAGTCCGATTTCTTCCTGCTGAACTCAAACGGCTTAAAGCTGTGAAAACTGGAGGTTAAATCCCAATGATTAATGCTTAGCTTCTACACTCTTTATATTAATGGTTACCCTACACATATTCATAATTTTACCCGGTGTCATAATTCTTGAGTTTTGAGGTCACTTACTTAGTGTTACTTAAGAAAATGAAAGTAGTGACACTGAGGTCCCAAAAGATGGCATCCAGTCAAGGGCACATTAAAGTTTCAAATAAACAGTTTGTTTTGTTTTTATCCAACAGAGCTGTGGACTTGCTTAGGTGATTAAATCCCCACTTTTATGTGCGCTTTCAATTTTGAAGACGAGCCTTATTTCTCCTCGTTTTGACAGCATATGTCAGTTGCTATTATTGCTAAATTCCCTCATTACAGTGAATTATTTACCTTTTCACATGTGGCCATTCATTCTGAGAGTTTGTTCGCGGGGGCTGCGGAGCGGCACGGTGGGGTTCTGCTAGTTTCTGAGCAGGGAGCATGTCCAGATCCTTTTAATTAAGACCTAGTTTTTATTCACTTGATTAATCAGTGAAATCAGGGAACGGTGGTGGGAGGCTGCACAAAGATTTGTCAATTTGTCCCTTTAAGGAAACCCGTACACATGGCTTGCGTTTTGCCAATGAGCTGGAATTAGCATTTCGAGCTAAATTGGTCACTTTTTCACCAAAGCGAGCTGTCTGACCTCAGACCGAGGCTTCAAGCAATGCGCACACACGCAAGGCATGGGAGTTAACACACAGGGTGGGATTTGGGTTGCTATTTAGAATTGCTAATAAAAAAAATTATATAAAAAAAAAAACACCCAATACAATGGCAATTTCTTTGTATGGATATTTTTTAAAAAAGTGGCTCTCAAAAGTATATACACTCTCATTAATATGTCCGGTTTTTATGTTTAAAAAAAAATCACATGTACTTTACCCACAAAGTAAGGGAACTTTTGTTTGGCTTTTATTTTTTTCCTTTTGTTGCAACAACACCTTTAGCTAACACTCTCTATCTGTTTTTGCCAAAGTGACCAACATGACTATTTTGGCTGAAAAGCAACAAATGCTATTCGAAGATTAGGACGGTGTCCCGCAGCAGTGTGTGACCAAGCTGGTGACCAGCATGAGGAGTAGGTGCCACTGTTTGTTAAATAAATAAACTGTCAAACTGAAAACATGCCTTGTTTCATGAAACGTCAACAATCCAATCAAACAGAAATCAAAAATGGCCTAATAAATGTGGCACCATTTAAGAGGAAAATAAGCAGGCTTTCCAACAGTATATGTACTGCCGTGAAGCATTGTTACAGCAAAGACAAAGTCATCCAAACAATATTTTCTTTACTTTTTCTGTGAAGTTTGGAATTTCACACACCTACCGTGCAACATAAGTGAAAAAAAATCCAACCAAAAAAAATCTGATGAACTAAAAAAATGTGAAAAAATAAAATAAATAAATACAGTCATAACTCAGTTTCAAACTTAAGCTAATTGTTTGTTTCCAGCAGTTCTAGTAGAAGCCTACCACCATCCTTGCAAAAGTTCTCCTAATGTATCAGATTATGAGGACATTTCTTGTTAAGTGACCCAAATGTTATTTTGAATTTAGTTTTTGAGCCACTCTAAAACCAAATCTTTGACTAGTTTTTTGGTAAATCAGGCGACCTGATCTGTTATTTTTGTAAAGAGTTGTATCCGATCAGGACTGGAGCCAAAATGAATGGAAGACATTTTTAATATTAACCCTTTCATGCATGAATTATGATCCTTTGTGTCAGGAGTTCTTTCAATTTTTTTTTTGATTTTCTTAAGGCATAAAAAAAGGTAGGAAAAAAATGTTTGAAAAAAAGAAAGTTGTTTCTTTTAGGTGATTGATTGTAATTTTCTCCAAATACAAAGTTATTATTTGAAAAATACATCAATAGTGTTCTTTAGGGGTTATCTGATGTCACAATATTTTTTTTTTTACCTGCAAGAGTCGTCTACAGTAGAAGGAGGGATGGGGTTGGTTGGCATGCATTTTTGTTTGTCGGCCAAAAACGCATTATTTATTTATTTAACAAAAATAATTTATTGCATTTGCAGCTGATGGCCAGTAGTTGATGGTGTATTTTATGATGCATTAGTGTCCACTTCAGTGGTCTGTGTGCATTTGTAACATAAAAATCCACAAGAAGCACAAGAAAATGACTGTCCACTGTAGTGACCACTATTCATGAAAGGGTTAACATACAATTCAATTAAATAATACACCAAATCTGAGCGTCTTATGACTATTATAATACATGAACATCCTTGACAGCAAAGAAAGATAAACTGGTACTCAAAGGCACATGAACAAATGGGTTATTCATAGGAAGGAAATGAAAACGGCCTCAAAAAGGCAAAAGGGGCAAAATGGCAATCTGTAGACGAAGAGTCACTCAGAAACGTCTCGGGCAAGAAACTGAAATGGGGCAAAAGGTCTAAAAAAGAAAAATTACAGCCATTTTGCAGTCTTAAGATCATTCCAGGAAACAACAAGCTTTAGCTCCAAAGAAAAAGCTTTTCTTCCCCCCCTTGTCAGGTCTATGCCTTCTGCCAAGCTTCTTCTATGTTGGCCTTCTGTCCTCAGGTTTGTGTAAGAAAGCAGTTAGTTCAAAGAGTGCTCACTGACCTTTCATTTACTACTATACTACAGCAGCATAATAGTCAGCTTCAGCTGACACATTGAAAGACTCTTTGGTTTGAACCAACACATGTTCATCCATGGGACTTTTTGTGAACAGAAGGATTTTTGCACTTTATCGCGTTTTTTATTTGCATATAATATTTGAACTCTGTGGAAGAGCTTTGGACCTGCAGCCACAGGCAAATTGTTCCCAACAATGAACTAGAGTCGTTGAGGTCCATTAGTGTCTTCCTTTTGTTTTGACTAATTTATTGCAAAATTCCTGTGACGCAACACACACACACAAAAAAGGTGTAGGTGTGCCTCTTTTACACTCAGATGTTGTAATCAGAATCTTACAAAGCCTATATTATTACCATCTAAATATCTGTGTCTGTATACATGTTACAGTAGTTTATTTGTCAAAGTTGCTGTCATGTGCCACAGTTTATTTAGAATTTTTGTAAAACCGTAGCCTGGAAGCTGGATGAAAATATATATATATAAAAAAAGGGAACATTCGGCAGCAGGGGGAATGTGTTAAAACATGCTACCAGGTTGCATAAAGGGAAGTGGAGGACGCCTTTGCAGTTTACTCGTACAGTCCTCCACATGTCAAAATATTTCAGGCTCCATTGCATCATTATTTAATTTCCATTGTCATGTTTGTCAGTTGTGGAAGTGCAGTATTAACATACTTCGTGCGTTTTTTATTTTATTTTTTTTTTTTTTTTTTTTTTTTTTTTTTTTTTTTTTGTTTTTTTTTTTGCAAAAATGCCACGTTTAAAAAAAGTAAAAATGTAAAAATTCTCGGCTTTGTGTACAGAAACCTTTCACAGACTTCACGGAACTACGTGGCGACACGCAGGCAGAAGTGCTTCTCTCGGTGCACTTTTCACACTCTGGTGCTGACAGGTGAAACGTTTCAATAAAAGATCATGTTTAATATGTTTCTGACTTGGTGCCAAAATTCAGATCCACTCATTTTTATGCGGCAAAAAAAAAAAAAAAAGATATTTGTAATTTGAAATAATGGAAAGGAAGGCAAGAGATTGAAATAAACTTTATGCGGGTGTCTTGCAATCTCATGTGTCAAAGAGAAATGGAACAAACATGAGCACAAAGTCATTTATTCATGTGAAATTGACATGTTTTTATTCTTTTTTTCCTCCAAACCTGAAAGCTGAAGGCTACGGCAGAAAGTGTGTGGCATCTATTAAAAAAAAAAAAAAAAAAAAGCTTAAGACATCACGATATGTGAGGTGAAACATTGCATGAGGTTTCTCTCTCCTCTCAGGAAATGAATTAGTCATTCTCTGTCTCATCTGGGATGTGAAGCAGCCACATTGCCCCTGTGTGGATGGCAATATTAATTTAACATGACACCGCATTGATGGTCAATTTCAGTTTCAGGGAGGCTGTTTAAGTAGAGTGGTGGAGTATTAATGTGATAAGATGTTTGAACGGGGGCTGTGGGGGGTGGAGGCGACGGTACATCCCTCTCTCTCTCTTTCTACTCTGCCATGTTTCATGCTCAGCCAGCCATCTGGACAAATCATCTCCCCACACGTCTCTCTCTCTCTCCCTCTCTCTCCGTCTTTCTCTCTTCTCAACTTTAGGTTGGATGTGTCTGAAAGTGTGTGAGTGAGAAGGGAAGAAAGGCTGAATGTCTCTTTATGTTTTCTCAGTGGCCAATGTGTTTTGGGAACATAAAGCTGGACTGTGAGGCGGGGCTCTGAATCTACGTGTAGGTGTGATGGTGGGTGTGGTGTGGCCCTGTGCGACTGTCTTTTTGTTTTTTATTAGGTGTCGATGGCGATATTGTTGTGTGTGATTTCTCGGCGTTTGGGTGTGAAGTCTGCAGCTACAATTGGGGCTGTAATAAGTTTTTCCCTGTCTTTATTAGCTCCTGTGTTTATGCCTATGTAAATATGTGTGGTGTACTGCAGAGATATGTGAAATGAAGAGGCTAGCCATGTGCGTCCCCCCCCCCCCCTTCATCACCTTTCCCCCTCCACACACCCTCTTTCTCTTGTCCCTTGTGTTTATGGACCTTGTTAGCACAAGCTTGCCTTTCAATCTTCGTTACTGGCGTAAAATTCGATGTGTCGTACTTCCAGCTCACAGCAAGTGAACCGTGTATGAACGAATTAGTAATCTACACAAAGTGCTTAATCAAATCAGCAGCTGCCCCTGGAATAAATATTGTAGAACGTCTTGGGATATTCGCTGGCAGAGGGTGAGGGTTTGCTCAAAGATGCATGCGTGGATATCATACCCGGCTGCCACTTAGAGTGAAGTGTCGCACTGTGTCATGCCAGCCTAAATTCGGCTCAGCCTGCTAACAAATACTACATTTGACTTCGTCGTACGCATATGCTTAATTTATGTTTTTATGGGAGGCTTTATGAAGAGTAGGTGCAAAATAAATTATAATAATATTGGATTTAGGCATTTTATTTTTTCTAAATATATCAATCTTGAGATATGGTGTATTTCCTCAGTTTTTAAATATTTACATTTCATTCCATTGCATACAACGGTCATGAGTGGATTTGCATAACGGTCATCCAGTGAGAATATACCATGTTTTACCTTATACAATAATACATAAATCACAAAAAGAATAAAATGATGAACAAAGATTTATACAGAAATTCAGTGGAAGAAACCATGACTTGTTTACCAGGGTTTTATTCATTCAAATATTATTCACTATGTAATTAACCTAAAATAAATGGCGCTTAAGGCTATTTGTAGCTAAACAAATGGCATAGCTCTTATGTGTAGGTTTTCATTTTGATGCATATAATAGAATGAAAATACACTACGGTGTTGGAGGATACCTATAGACATGCATACACCCATTTTCAGATTATTTTTAGTTCACTATTTCACTTAAAAGTTCTACATTTATCCACTACACTACAGACTGTTAGAGGGCGATACTGAGCTGGTTTCTGCATTGTGTGCTCAGGTGAAGAAGAAAACTGGACAGGAAGTGTTCTTCAACGGAATATCAACACAGTTCTTGTTGTTAGAAAAATCCTCCAAAATAAAAACAGCAGAGATGTCTCATCGCTAAATTTCTTTACAACAGCCTTTGTTGTTGTTTTTGTCTTCTCCTCATAATGTGAAATTTGTTTTGTTCATCTGCTGTGCGCGTGGTGCCAGCGTCCGACACAGAGTTTTATAGTCCCTGGCTGCACAGCGCGCGCAACCAAGGGCCAGTTCGTCCCGTGGATATATTCTTCGTGGAAGAACTTGGATCCTTTCACACGTTTGTTGGGCGAATTCGCCGCTGCGATTTCCTCCTC
>CAEGAE010067477.1:0-15729 GCA_903067095.1 Girardinus metallicus | reverse complement strand
TTTGTGAGCCTGCCTCTTTATTATTACATTGAATTAATTTCAGATTTTTGTATAACTTTTCTTCAAGTTAACAAAGTGAGCCATTATTGTTACAGGTTCATTTTCTAAACTACAGAAAAGTAACTGTTAGAGAAGCTCAAATGTGAAAACTTGGACTGATGTTGGTATGCGATAGTAACACTGTTGTTATGTTAGATTTACCAATGTTTTATTTTATATTTTTTTTATCCAATTACCCGATTAATCATAAGAATAATCGATATATTACTCGATTACTAAAATATTTGTTTACAACAGCCCTAGAATATATGTTGCAATTTTCCAACATATAAGCGTTCGCGTGTGCCAACAGGTTATCCAGGTTAAATAATTTTTGAGCCAAAGAAACTAGCACCATTTCACAACGTGACACATTTAATTAGCTAGTAAGTCTCATCTATCCCAGAGTTTTCTTTTTCTTGAGTCAGAACAAAATTAATTCACAGACACTGATGATCTTACTCAAGTAAATGAGCTAGAGGGCTTATTCACAAACACAGTTTATGTAAAAATGCATAAATACAAGTATGTGCCCATCAGGCTGTGTGTTGTAAATTAGGCCAAGCAAGACAGACGTTCAGTTATTCACCAACAGTGGCTCCTGCACTGCAGGGCACTCTGACTCACCAACTTATTTATAGATTTTCACATCGTTCCTAGAACACAACGCATGTTCGCAAGAGAAGAGAGTTCCAGAACAAAGATCTGCTGCTGTCAAACAGAGTTTGTCTATTTGTAGCTATAGAATAGGCTTTAAAAAGTAAAACATGTCACCCACAATCAGAAAACAGAACCAAGTATCTGTAATATGTTCTATGATGAGTGGAACATTAGCAAGAGTTGGTCAAAACCTGAAAGCTCGTATGTCAATATGTATGACCCATAAGAACATTAAAAGTGATGATCCACAAAATAATAAAATAATAATAATAAAAAGATGCATTATAAGCCTTCACATGCAAATGTTTGTTAAAAGAAATTATGGGCATAAATTAAATAAAATGTTTCTCTCCACCAAACAGATCAAGTACTACTCTGAATTCTCACCATTTCCATTTCATGTCTAGAGACTGTGTGTGCAACTCAAGAGCTAAAAAGAAGTAAATAAGTCAAGAGTTTGATTTAAACGCATGTGTTGTTGCAGCAAATATAGGACAAAAGTAGAAATCTGAATGTCAGATAGACAACCTCTGTTACTTACCAGAAGTTATTATTTGCATCCTTCAGTTAGTGGAATAATCAAGTCTAAAATGTAAAGATTTCTCTTAGACTGTGTAAGAAGCCTGGTGGGAAAACGTGAAATTTTTAAAAAGTGAACACTGGTTGTATTAGTTTACATGTACTGCGGATTACTTTTTCATCCTTTCAAGATCAAAATTATATTTGAAGGCTGAAAAATGAATAAACACCTCCCTCCAAATATTTAGAGAAACATCCCTTAGCATATTGTGAAGAAACCACAATGTTTTTGGTAGCCATTAGCAAGCTTTTAGCTTATTTCTGTTTAGCATATTTCTGTTTTTATTTGTGGAAGGAACCAAAGTATAGTAACTAAACTTTTTGACGGTTGAGGTCAGGGCTTTGGCTAGACCATTTTATATGTTAAAACAAAATTTCCCCCCAAAAAATTACAAGTGTTTCAGGTTAGTACTAAGCTGTTTGCTTAATATGACCTGGACCCAATAAGTACCAACCTTCTACAAATACTTGCAGAGGGAGGGTGTTGGTTTTTAAATGATTTACTTTAACAATAGGAAGAAACAGTCACATCAATCACTTCAGAGGAAACGTACGCTGATCATCAGGATGCAGCTTCCATACCAGATGGTGACACAAATCAAACACACCCTGTCCTTTAAACTGGGTGTGTTCCATACATACCTTCTGTATGTTTAACATGAGTTGGGATGTTATTCATACAACGTCTGATGGTCTCACTCAGCAGCTAACTATTTATACTATTCTCTCAGGATGCGTCCAATCAGTGTGCGGACAGCGGCTTCTATGAATACAGGAAGAAGCCGTTCCTACAAAACAATGTGCTGAAAACGAGTCCCACTTCCTAAAATCCATCCGGTTATCCAATCAGGAAAAAAAGAAGTAGTTCTCTACAGAATGAGAGCTTCTTTCTTAAGAGTTTTTGTGTATATACATTTCTCAAGTTATCCAAAAATCAGACAAAATTATTGTAAAATGTATCCATATTGAATATGAAAGTTTTGGTAAAAGTAGAAATAAAAAAAATAAAAAAACAACTAAGGGGGAACATGTATTCTAAAAAAAAAGTTGTAAGAAAAATCTGCATAATTACAATTAATTTCAATACAATCCAACATCTATCAACTAAGGTTTTCTATTGCCACCGGATACATGTGCAGTATAAATAAAATTTACAGCATGACTGCATCTAAATTTACAACATCTATGAGTTTAACGTTAGCATAAGTGTTACTACTACAATTGGTAACATTAGCTTTATGTTCTCTGTAGAGCACTTTATACATAGATAAGTTTCTTATCTTTACAGCACCTATTTACTGACACTGTAAAGAGGCATAAACTCATCTGTCATTGTTTTGGCAGCTTTGCAGAGAATAATCAGATGCTTAGAATGCCAGTAGTTCAATAAATCTTTATGATTCTGCTGATCATTGGAATCCTTTCCGCAACTATCAGTAAAACCCTAACAGTGATAAGATATTCAGACTCTTCTTGAGTCTGAACTCAAGAAGACACATGAAAGTGAGAAAAGAAAATCTATAAACCAAAGTATTTATACATGTGCATACATATGTAACAAAATCTTTGGAGTTGTTTTATATTTACATGACGACAAACATGATATTTTGACGGCGGGCATAAACTTTTTACATCTACTATAGAGTAGGATTGGGTGTTTGTATCTCCCCTTCGCCAAAGAATGTAGATTAAGACTGACTGAAAAACAGGACCACCATCCCCATCCAGCTCTGCAATCTTTTTAACAAAAACAGACAAAGCGCTCAACAGTTCTTCTGCGGCCAAATCTATTTATACTCATAACCCAACGATATAAAACTGCCTTTGTTCCACAGCCTGGGCAGTGAGGAGTGAAGCTAACCCTTTTATAGCCTGCATGCCTTGTCACTCACTCCAAACACTCTGGCCAAGTTTCAGATCAAGCTAGCTTCAAGATTGAGGCGGCCCGTTAAGGTTTCAAAATCAGACAATCAGTGGGTGTTTTTAGGAGCTGCTTGAGTCTGTGTGTTTGTGTCTGTGAGGGCACTAAATCAAAACGGAGAGCAGAAAACCAAACATGTGGCCCGCACTCGTCATGTGAGGAGGAATACTGCTTTGACTTTGGCGTGCAAAAGTGAGGGTAATTGTGTTATTACAGCGTAAAATAAACCAAGTGAGTTTAGCTGAGCGTTAAAGGGATGATGGGAAATTATGGTCAGCGAACCTGATGAGTGCTCTCAGACGTTTTATAGCTGCTGGTGCAAAGTTGGTGGGAAAACAACTTTTAGGTTTTAGTTAGTGTACCGAAGCGCCAACTATTCAAAAATTAACTAGCTAAGAGGAAAAGGAAGAAAGCAGTAGAGATGTATACTCTGAACAATGTTGATTAAATTACTTTTGTCTGGCAGGATTATGTCCTAACAGTCAGGTCTCTTATGAAAAACCAAATGACAACCTTCAAAATCTGGAAATCATAAAAGCTTCAGGGAGCAACGACAGAACAGAAACCTGGAGATGTAGAAGCAAAAAAATAAAAAACAAAATAAATATTTAATCCCCTCCCCAGCCCCCCTCCCCCCTTTTTTTTAGTTTGTTTCTTTTCCCCCTGACTGTTATTTGACAAAGAGGTCTGATAACAAAGCATGATTCTGTGCATTAAAAAGAAAAATTTGACCTACAGAATGAGCCACATGTTTCAGTATAGAAATATTTTATAAAGATAGCATAATGATACATTGAAACATGTCAAAGAACTCTATGCTTTGGGTTCATTTTTCTCCCCGCAAAATCTTTCAATGCGATATTATGTTGCTTACCAGGGAGAGGAGGCAATTAAAGTGCCTCCTCTCCCTGGTAAGCAACCAGGAGGCAATTAAAGTGCCTCCTCTCCCTGGTTAGAATGAGACCACAAGGACTAAACAGTTGGGCTGTAAAGCAGGAGGGAAGCCGCGGTGTCAGCAACAACACTGCAACAAAGCTGCAGCTCGACATGAGAGAGTGAAATGTGTCCTCCAGGGCAGAGTTAGCTCAGGATTTAATGGTTTCAAGAAAACTAACGGTAGCGTTCACTGGTCCGGGAACGGCCTTCATTAGACCAGTGAGCAGGTCTGGAACCTTTAGCCTGGGGTGCTGCGAGCTCTGTTAAACATATATCCTTTGCATTTATTGTGCGTATACAGTTAGTCCCAAACTTTACTCAGTGGCAAGCTTTGTTCAGTTGCACCCATGTCAGAACTGTTACTAGAGCTACAACACAACGTGACACTTTTATAAAAAGCGAAATGAAAAAAAAAAACCCAGAATCTCAAAGAGTAATCTTGAGTTTCTACGCAGAATACATGAGCTTCATTAGCAGAGTTATTTTTTTATTTAGTTTATCCTAAGAAGTATTATTTTCATTTGCAAATCAGATCGAAATAGTTTAAGGTTAAAACGTCTAAAAACGACCTGAAAAGACTGTTCATTAACCTTATCGGTGCAATGTAAATGCTTCTTTCTCAGCACTTTTCAAGTGCAATACAATAAATTAAACTGATATTTAAAAATTGCAGATCTCTAGCTCTAAGTAGATTCATTGCACTATGAGTACCTTTTCTATCTCCTTGGCTTTGGCTGCGATGGCCATGGTTCGCCTCTCTTCTAGGTTCTCTGTAGACTTTTTGCTGTCTTCAGTAACCGGAGCCACAATTGGTTCCTCCTTTTCTGCCTCTGGAGGATTACTTTCCTCCTGTATGGAGAGGAGAGGAGAAGTATATGTGAATCCTGGCTTTAAAGGAAGGCTAAGAAACTGAAAAGCAGATTAAAAATGTCTGAACCGAAGGAAGACTTGGAAAACACTTGAAATCGCATGACAAAACACTAAAGACGTGTAGGAATGTGGGTCAGTAACCTGAAGCCCAGCATCAGTGGATCACCAAGACCTGACCTACTGTTGCTTCTTTTATAAGAAGCCGAAGTCGATGAAGCATAGTAAAAAGGTCAAACTTAGCACTACAGCAGTTTCTCCAACATGAAAAGTGAGTCACTTATGGCAAATGAGTAAGCTCAACTTTGAACTACATCTACAAGGAAAAGCAAAAGGGAACGTCAGGATTCCTGTTGATGTTTTCATTATGTATCAAAGCTAATCTAATAATACTCAAGCAGTTTCTACTCATTGCCTTGTCTGGTTTTGGACAGGAACTTCAGAAATTGGGAAGCATTGCAACAAAATTAAGCCTTCTAATGAGCAGACTGGAAATTGTGAGTAAATTGGGACGCATTTCTGCTCATTTCCTGATTCTACGAGAGTTTGACAGGCAAGGAGCAGAACTGCCCAACCAGGACTAAAGTTCGCTCATTCATTCAGGGGAAACAGGCCACGGACCAAGTCATCTTTCATTCCTAGAAGTTTGAGTAAAGACATTACAAGCGACGGAGCATCAAGTCCGGCTGCGGTCTAAAAATGAAAAGCACAACTCATAAGGAATCATCCAATTATTCCTTCCTACTCAGTACCGAGCGTAGCTCCAGGGAGAAGTCCTGCGTACACGCTTGTGTACATATGAAAGATCACATTTGTCAGGCTTCGGCCTCCTTTGTTCGAGTTATTAATGAAAGGAACCATAACCAAGCCTTATTTTAAGTGGCTGGAAAAAGGCTAAACTAGATTTGCTCTCAAGTTAAAGCTTATTTTTTCCACATATAGGGAATAATGTGAATGTGGTCATTTTTAGAGTATATGTAACAGGCTGCGCAACAAAAAAAAACACTAACAAAAAGACATTTTCATTCCAAGATATTTTTAGCTTACTTTTCTAGACAAACGTAAATGCCCGCATGATCTAAAATTAAATTAGGATTTATGTTTCCTAATTTACAGCTAGTCCCAAACAGTTCGCATTCACCGGAGATGTATTGTTGCCATTGCTAGGGATTTTCCAAACATGAGACTCTCCAAGCACTAAGTAGTGCTTTACAATAAGTTGATATTGAAGGAATAATTGTCACAGTGCAGAAGCTATTGCTTCATATATCAAAAATGAAAGAGAAAAAGCATATAACTCGCAAATGTAGAAACAAACTTTTCCCCAATTTTAACCACAAACTTCCTTCAATTTTATATGAGTGATCAACGTGATGTAGTTGTGAAGTGAAAACAGATAAACCCTTAAAAAAAAAAAAAAGTGGCATTTCGTTTTCAGCCCCCTTTACTCAAATACTCTGAAATAAAATCCAGCGCAACTGCTTTTCAAAGTCCTGTTAATTTAATCTCAGTAGAAATGGACATTCTGTGAAGGCCTCAGAGGCTTTTCAGAAGACATTAGTGAACAAACATTGTCATGAAGAATAAGAAGAAGAAACACAGCAGACAAATGAAGGATACCGCTGCGGTGAAGTTCAACGCAGGGTTTGGTTATGAAACAATACCCTCGGCTTTGAACATGTCACACAGAATCAATCCATCTCCCAAAAACGGACAGAATATGGCACAACTCTAAACCCACCAAGACGAGGCCGCCCACCCTAACCAGACAAGGGGAGCATAAATCAGAAAAGCAGCAAAGTGGTCGGGAGAAAAAGTGGGAGAATTTGGCAATGGAACCAACTAAATGTCCAGAGAAACCATTGTTGGAGAAATAAGCGGTAAGAAATCCTGTTTAGAGTTTGCCGTGGAAAATAGCTGCACTGATCATATTAGAGCACAAACCTTCACCCAGAACACAGCTTCCCCACCATGAAACGTGATGGAATCTGTGGAAAGATCTGAACACGGGTTCAGACTCTCTCTATCCGGTCGGACTCAGCTAGAGACATCTTACAACAAAGAATGAACGAAGATTTCAAAAATGGGCAAAACTGACAGTTAACCTTTAAGACTGGCAGCTTTAATTGCAGAAAAGGCGGTTATACAAATAACTGATTCAGGGTGGCTGAAGACAAACGCACACGGCAGTTCAGTTCTTTATTTCTAAAACTGAAAAACAATTTATCCTTTTCATTCACCTTCACATGTCTGCACAGATTTCCATTGGCCTACCCCAAAAAATAGCACTTACGCTGTTATTGTAAAATAAATAAAAAAAATGTTTGAAGGTTAAGAATACTTCTACAAGATGCAAGAATGCACGTATCTTGTTATTTTACGTGGTCAAATATGAAATGTCAACAAAGAGGATTTTTGTGCAGAGATGAACCTCCTGGTGACCTTTCCTTTGTTCCAAATCCAGCTCTCCACCCATAGACCACCCTGGTTCACAGCCAGAGGTGGAGCTGCTCTATAGTTACCCTCCTCTTTGGTCTCTTCAGTCAGAGATGGCTCCAGAAAGCCTGCCTATATGTGTGTGTGGGTGTGTGTGTAGAATGGCCACAGCAGGCAGTGACCCAGACTATTAGAACAAGCTTTACTGAATGTGCACAGCAAAAGGCTTTCATCTCGGCCAAGGTTAAGGGCATGTGCCCCGGGAACAGATCAACAATGCACCGCAGCACAGATCAAGCCCAGCAGAACCACGTGTATGTGTGTGTGTGTGTGGAGAGGTGGGACAGTAACAAACTTTTATCACAGCATTGATTGAACGGGACATGCGTCAGACAGAGGCATGTTTTCAACAACTCGTTTGTTACCCAGCTGTTTGTGTCGCTTAGTTTTTTTTTTATACTTCCAACTAAATACATTCTTGCAAAATGCACACAGTCCTCTCAGTTTTTAAAACTCTCTCTCTTTGTCAAAAAAATGAAAAAGCAGCTTTTGATTGTGGCTGTGGTAGACCAGACCTCTTCTGAACTGGTTCAGTGAAACCACAACACCATTGTGACCATAATAGAGCCGTTTCATTGGATTTTTGATTAAAGTAAACTCACCACAGACTTGTAAAATGCTGCAAGTCAACTGCTCTCGGCTTCACTTTAGAGAAATGAGGTCGGCGCTGCAAAAGCAGTTTGAGGTAACGTTTTCGGAACGTCAAAAAGAAATTAAATGACTAAAGGCCAACCAGTATGGGTCCCCATTGCAGATATATATTTTTTTAACCTACAGAATGATTATTTTTTCTTTTACTATAGATGGAATGTTGTTCAATTGGGATGTTTGAAAAATTTGTAATTCTGTTAATCTAGTGATGCAGAATTTACGCCATCTACATGATGTTCATAGCCCATTAACGATACTCTGTTATAGTCAAAGCAGTTGGGAATGCTGAAAAAATTTGCTTTTTTTGAGGTGAAGCACAATTACACTAAAGTTTTCCTCTCTGAATAATTGCATTTAATTTTAGAACAGTTTTTTTTTTTTTTTAAGTGTTTTGCTAAAATTTCCACTGCAAAAGCTACAAGGAGAAGATCACAGCGGGATGCAGACAGTAAATAGTTTGAGAGCTTTTGCGCATAAAATCCTTTCACATATCGTTATCCGTCAACAGATTTTCTCACTTGAGCTTTTCATCTCTGCAGTTTTAAACATGAACTTCTTGGCTGCTTTTCTTAATCATGTTCTCATTGCCCGGCCTGTCAGTGTAGGTTTGCAATTATGCCATACTATTTTCATTTTGGGAAAATGAGAGATTTTACAATGTCTGCAGCTTGAGATAAAGTTGTGTAATTTAACCTTGCTTTAACCTTCACTGTTTTCTCTGACCCATGATGCTGTTAGTTCACTAATGTTCTCTAAAAGGCCTCCGAAGCCCTGTGAAGAACTGGATCTGCTGAGATTAAATGATACTGGAGTTTATAGTTGCTAATTTTATTTAGTGGTTAAAAGTAAAGTGGGCTTAACACAAACGCACATCACACTTTCATCATATGCCAATTTCTGTTTGTCAACCAGATAATTTCAGTGAAAACTACGCCTGAAAAGGATAGTACACTGAATTTATTGCATAAAGTAAGTATTTAATTCCCTTCTAATTTGGTTAAAAATAAAAGTCAAGTACTCCTAAAAAGTCAGGAAGCAACTGACCAATATTGATTCACAGAATTTGGTAGCAAAAATTGTTCAATTCTAACACTGAACAACCTATATAACTTACAGGAATAAACACTGAAGTGATTAACAAGCAATTCTTTCAGAGCATTTAAATTTTTTTGGTCAAGATCTGAATGAGGTGTAAAATACAGAAGCCTCTCAAACTCAAGTCCGAACATTGCTTGCGAGACCTGTGTTGCACATCAACATCTCAAAAAAAATGAAACGTCCAACAGACACACTCTTGATCTGAATAAGGAAACGATTGTTCAGCGTAAACAGCATAAACACATCTTAATGAGCTCTGCTGGGACTCCGCTGTCTTTGCGGTCAAGATCATGTGATAAAGTTATGACTCGGGCTACTGACTTAACCCCTTGCTTCTGGGTGGCCTCTGCTGCGCACACACACACGCACACACAGCTCCCTAATCACAATCACATCTGATCTTATTTACCCTCCTCTGCGCAGCTGAAGATGGATGGCATAAGCAAAACAAACTACTATTTACAATTTGGGCAGGAGCTGTACACAGGGCAACACTAAAAGTAGTTTTTAAAAACTTGGTCAACACTTGAGCCACTTTCCTTTACCGTTATCAGTCCATCTGACTGAAGTCTGCTTATACCACAGATAAACACAGTGCAGGCCTGATGGCTTTTTATGCTGCGGCTGAACGCTGCTTTAAAAGCCATTAGCATGCTTCGGTGGGACTGAACGCTTACAGCGAGGATGGGATTTAAGAAGTTCCAGATGCACCCTGCCGGATGGCGTCGAAGGCAGAGAGCAGGGAGACCGATTAATAAAGTTATTTCGAGCTGCTGCATAATAAAATGCAAACCCAAGTTGCTTGTTTGTTAAAAACACAAAGGGTTCCACTTCCCTCGAAATATCTTTCAATTTAAGCAGACGTTTCTTTGTTGCTCACCTTGTTTGATGTCGCACTCTGTGGGGAGCCTTCTCGTGACAAGCCAGGAATTTTGTCTGTAATTTTAGGAAAACAAAGAAGAAAGAGAACAAAGGACTGATACATTGAGCTTTAAAATGGCAGCAAACATGAAACATTATCCACCCGAAAAAGGAGATTCAGGAAAGTGGTTGAAAAAAAGTGATGAGAAGCTGGGATTCTACGATGGAACTGGAGAACAAGAAAAAGGCGCGTAGCTTTCATAGCCAAAACACAGCAATGCATTAATAGTGATCACCAGTCGAGCTCTTAAATTTAGTTTTTCTTTCTTTTCTCGCATTTAAATCATTTAAGTTTTCTGGGTCAATTAAAAAGTAAAGCCTTGGCGCCCAGGAAAGAAGCATAAAAATATGCCAGTGGAAACACCGGCTTCAGGAATATCCATCAGACACACTACACCCTCTTCCCACTGCTTCCCCCGAGCACGAGCTGGTGGCATCTTTACGAGCCCTGACAGACGGGACGACAGAAATGAGGAGAGGGGCTTCCTGCACGACACGTTAGAAACGCTTTCTGTCAACTCAAGTTACTCGGACTTAACCGCTTCATTTTCCATTCATTTGTACTGGAAACTGCATCTCTTACTTTCTAGAATTAGTACAACTGATTAGAGAAATCGAAGGAAGTTTGTATTTTATTTTATTTATGCTTTCTTTCCAACAAGTGCTTTTGCAAGAATAGTTTTATTCTTTTAAGAGTGTTTGCCCTTTTTTTTTTAGAGGATAAGAAACGTGATGGACAGTGTTCTGGTCAGAGGATTTTGAGCTGTTTGACATGCATTTAAAAAAAAAAAAAAAAAAAACTACGTGTGGTGGAAACCTAACGATGCAAAGCACCTTGAACACAGTATCTGCGAAACAAGGCGGTGGCAGCATTGAGATGTGGTGATGCTTCTCAGGTCAGTGAAGCTTGAACTAGGATGGAGTAAAGTACAGGGCAATCATAGGAGACTTTGTTTGTCTACCACAAAAAAAATCCCAATGAGATATCCTGGAATTTGTGTACCTGTAAAATAAAACGTGGAAAAGTTCCAAGGTTCAAAAATACTTTTGCACGGCACTGGAGCCATATCTTCAAACAATAGTGAGTTGAGAAAGCACAATTAAACAGCTAAACTGGGATTTCTTGGATTAGACATCAGTAATACTTTTAATAAAAGTCCAGGCCAAGTTTGTCACCAACAACTAGGCTGAACTTTACTTACCAATAATCTTGGACTCAGTATAAGTTTCTTCATATCCTGCAGGAAGACCAAACCGTAAAATCACTAAGCCGAGGACGATAACTGGGGCGTCCAACGTAAAAAACACAAAACTATGACCCGGTCCCTTTAACGGAAGGTTTAGTCACGTTTCTCCACCTAAAGGCCATTTTATCATGCACCCCATACCAGTTAAATCATTACCAAAACACACAATTATTGTTCTGCAATGTAAAGAAAGCACCTACACTAATCAAATACTTATTTCACAGGGGAAAAGCTCAAGGTGAGATGGAAAGCACAGGACAGCACCAGATCTCAGAGTAAATTGGAAAGTTAAAGGTTTGAAGGCAACAAAAAAAATAAATAAATCATGCAGCACATAAAGAGATACCTTAGCACTTTCATGTGTTTTACATTAGATCTGTCAGTGGGTAAAATAATTTTGTCAAAAAAAAAAAATAAATAAATAAATTCTACTATAAATTAAAACTATTGTAACAACGACAGCGAATGAGTAGGAACAATGAAATGTGCTAATGTACCTCACAATAACAATTAATGATTCTAATTAATGATTACCCCCCACTAGGTAATTGTATATTTAAAACTCATGAGATAACTTGCTTAAGACCTGGGTGAAAAATATACTAGAGTGAAAAACAGCTGAGGTTTCAGGGCTGGCGTCTTAATTTTAAATGTTTACAGTAAATGTCCCGATTCCAGAATGTCTTGTAATTCGTTTAACTTTGCTGCAATCCTTGTCATGTTTTGTGCATGATAAGGATGCAAAAAAGGACATCACCCAGGTCCAAGCTCGCTCATGTGAGTTGGTGTACAGACCCAAATTGTCATGTCCGCTCTGAGGAAAGAGCGCCCCCCAGAGGTGCTCAGAAACACCTGTGTGACTCTCTGGACCGTCCAAATCTGGAAAAGCCAATCAGCCAGATTGTCAGTCAAGGACACAGAATTAGGTAATGCAAACAAAAGAAATGGAAAACAATGTATGCACATTTTGTTAACAAAACGTTTGTTTTTGGTTTTTTTCTGTTGAACGGTGCCTACATGTATTCAATCTTTTTGAAAATGTAATTTGATCACTAATGAAAATGTTTGACATGCTTATGTTGAATGGATTTTTTGAAGGACGTGGTCCAATAACTAAATATTTAGTAGCTTGAGTTCCAGAGAACAAAATATCAAAGCAAAGTAATGAATTACTGGGAAGTAGAAAGGAAATCTCAGTTTTCAATACTTTTAAGAAGAAATTTAAATAAAATCTGAAAACAATGTTGAATTTTCTTCCCATTTCACAGTAAGAAACTACATAAGTGTTGGTTCATCACAAAAAACCCAACAAACTATTGTTGGAAAATATGAAAACGTTCAAGATGTATTAATATCTTGAAAAGAATTGTAAATGGCTCCTCAAGTTATTTATAACCCTGATTTCAAAAAGCTTTAAAATATAAAAAAAATAATGCATGTTTTGTACATACTCTTGCCTTGTTGTGTGGAAAAAGGCAGGTTCTTTGCCCTCTCTGGCGAGTAGCCTCTGCTGCTCACGCTGGAGCCGGAACGACTGTGAGGGGAGCGGGCCACCTCGCGGCGGACAGGGGAGCGTTCTCTTAGGGGAGGAAACAGGCCTGCCTTCCTCCGGTAAGGATCCCTTTCCTCCCTGGAGAGATGAGAGACATATATTTAACTTATATTTGCCGTATTCCAACATTTCAAGTGGAAACTGGAAAATTGTTCTCATTTGATGTTAGATCCAGTAATTTGCCGCAATTTCTGTTCACCGGTCCATTTATTCTAAAACGCAGTGCAAAGTCGCCATCTAGCGTTCACTATGATGTACTGGACGTCATTTTGGATGAAAATATTGAATTATCTATCCTATATGTTGCATCTTCAGCCTCTAATGACTTTCTAACATTAGCTTGAGACAGTGCTAAGAAACGGATTCCTAGGTCAGTGATCAGCAAGTCCTTTTCATACCCTCTGTCCAGGTTGCGGATGGCTTGCACTAATGTGTCTTCCCCGCTTTCTGGGAGCGATCTGGCAGCTGGATAAACGCCCTGGCTTCTCACACTGGGAGGTGGAGGTACACGAGCACTGAGGGGAGAAAAAAATAAATTAAAAATAAAAATACTGATGAGTGGTTGTAAAACTCTTAAGATGATTTTTAAAGTGAAATATACAAAACAAGTCTGGATTCTTATCCTGACTTGTTTTAACTAATCAGTTTTACTGAATATTAATAAATGATTTGCGGCAGCATTAAAATTGTATGGCGTTCGAGAAATAATGCAAACAGTTTTTCTACATTGCCAGTTCATTCACTTGTATTTTTTTTTATATTCTCTGTTATTACAAAGTATAAATATTTTTTTAATTAAAAACATAATAGAAGCTGTGGTGCTAAAAAACTAAGGGAAGGAAATACAAATAACTTATTTATAGAAAAGTGCTGGAGGCTGAGAGGAATGTTTGGGGTTCCCTCCTGTTCCTGTTGCCCTTAGCAACTTGATCTTGGATAAATTGAGAACAAATGAAGAACTTTTAGATTCTTCAACGCCAAATTAAAGTTCCCTAAATTATATGTCCATTATGTGAGCCAATGTGTAATAACGGGTGATCAATGAAATTTTAAAGCATTGGTATTCATGACTAACTCATTATTGTGTTGCAGAAATGAGGTTTTTAGATGGAAAATTTACAAAATGTGTTCAACCATGTGATTTTGGGCAATACTCCAAGAAATACAAAAAAGGCAGGTGTAGTGAATGAAATCATGGCAAACAACCTAAGACTTAACAAAACAAACAAACAAAAAATAAATAAATAAATAAATAAATAAAATAGACAAAAAGAGAAATAATTACCCAAACTCCAAAGATCGTCCCGCATGAGGGTCTTCTCTGGGTACTCTGTAGGGAAAGTCTTCCTACAAAATGTTTTTGGGAAAAATATAAATAATGAAAAAAAGAAATGCAGTAGATCAGGGGTGTCAAACTCCAGTCGTCAAAGGCCACTGCCCTGCAACTTTTAGATGTGCTTCTGCTGCACCACACCTGAATACAATCATTAGGTCATTTTCAAGACTGTGGAGAACTTATGTACACAAAGAGGAGGTAATTAAGCCATTTCATTCCAGTGTTTTGTACCTGTGGCACATTTATAACTGCAGGACAGCGGCCCTTGAGGACTGGAGTTTGACACCTGTGCAGTAGATTAAGGTCTTCTTTGTATGCAATTTAATTGTCATCAATACTTAAAGGCAGAACGATTGCACATAAAGACACTAATGCCAACCTCAATAATGTTACATTTTATCAAAGCAAACATTGATATAGTAAAGCAACAAGAATGAACAAAGGGATCGTTTTATTTTTACCCTCCGTGCTGGTGGGATTGCTCTGCGCTCAGGAAAGTGGTGGCCCTCCACTTGGTAGCCCCTCTGATCGTCATGGAAACCTCGAGGACCGCCTCCATTTGGGTAAAAACGGGGACCTCCTTCATATTCATACCCGCCTCGACCGTACTCATCCTCCGGTCTGCCAAACGGGCCTCTCCTCTCGACGGCTCCGGCTGCCCTCGGATAAGGACCCTACGTAGAAGCGTGGAAAGTAAGAATTCTTCGGAAAAAAATAAATAGTACATCTTTTGTTGACTAAAAAAATGGTTTTGTTGGAATAAATGCTTGCAACTTGTGTTCCAAATGACAAGGGCAAAAAAATAAATAAAAAAAGGAAGTCTCTACACACTTACTGGCCTTTCTTGCATAAAGCGGTCTTCATACACCTCCCGTATACTTCTGTCTCTTCTGTATGTCACTGTGAAGAGACAATAATATAAAGACATTGCATCATTTCAGAAGGGAAACTTGCATTATATAGAGGTGTCAGGCATTTAATTCTTGTAATTTTGATAATGATGGCTTAGAGATAGGGCTGAAACGATTCCTCAGTGATTCGAGTACCTCGATTATTAAAATACCTCGAGGAAAACTGATCTGCCTCGAAGCCTCGTTATATTATGTGTTATTATTTAGCGCACTTTGTTCCGGCAAGGACTTTATTTACGTTCTCACTTCCGCCTGAGTTGTTGACGAAAAATAAGTGTTAGCAGCATAACGTCCAGTTTTCAAGTTCGACCTGGGAGGATTTTATTGAGTCATGATAATGTTCGGGTTTTTGTCTTTTTCCGGGGGACCAATAAGCATCTTAAAATGACGGCAGCGATGCCTGGAGTCCAGCGGGATTATTTATACAGATAAACGGATAGACTGAACACGGCGGCGGCTTTAGATGCGTAGCTTTACTGAAAATACCGGAAAATAAATTTCATATCATCCCGGTC
>CAEGAE010067472.1:0-34304 GCA_903067095.1 Girardinus metallicus | reverse complement strand
CACTCACACCTAGGGACAATTTGGAGAGGCCAATCAACCTGACAGTCATGTTTTTGGACTGTGGGAGGAAGCCGGAGAACCCGGAGAGAACCCACGCATGCACAGGGAGAACATGCAAACTCCGTGCAGAAAGACCCCAGGCCGGGAATCGAACCCAGAACCTTCTTGCTGCAAGGCAACAGCTCTACCAACTGCGCCACTGTGCAGCCCTACTCCACGTCATATCGAAAGTTATTCATTAAATGGGCAGATTGAATTGAATATTATGTAAATAAGCGATGATTTGAAATCCGCAGAGAAAGATCGATCTTGTTTCTAAAGAAACACTTTCCAGTATCTCTCATTCTAAGCAGCAAAAGATAATTTTGGAGATTTTCTCCTTCGTTTTTTTTGTTATTTTGTTACAAACAGAACCCTTTTGATTCCACACCCCTCCAGAATCACCATCTAGTCATGATTTTGTTTCATGAAATATTAAAGTGTCCAGGACAGAAAACACCTGCATGTAAGCTACGGCTACAGAAGATATTCTGCATTTATCTTTTGTTTTCCAAAGTAATTTTTTTTGCAACATCGGGACAAAAAGCTGGACAGCAATTCTGCTACTAGTTCAGTGACTTGTTTTTGTGAAATTGTTTTATTTTCCCAGACGTAGAGGGAGAAAAGCAGCAGGTTGGATCCGAGGCCTCAGACGTGAAGGAGCCGACACTCAGCTGATTGCTTCACACTAAACGGCTTGACTTGAATTTCTTATACGGAAGTTGAAATTATGGATGGAGCTAAACAAAGATTTTATAAAATAATCTTGTTTATACATTTACTGAAACCCCAGTTATCGTATTAAATGTCAAGTTCCGGTGAAAATCTTTGCTCACTGGCGTGTTTTCGTCTTCTGTCTTAAAACCACTACACTGCTTTGATGCATTTTCATTTGCAGAAAGTGTAGCATAATTAAATCAAAGCCAAATCTGACGCTGGGGTGAATGTTTTACAGGATGATCCCTGAATACCGAAACAGTGTCTGGGTCTGAGAGCCGCTGCTCCGAGCAGCAAAGTTGAACACTTTGTAGAACCGAGAAATTGTTTACCAACAACAGACACTTCGGAGATGAATTATTTATCGCTAATTGACTTCTGCCTGAATATTTTATGCTAAGAGAGGAGAGACGTTGCGCTGGTGTGGATAGGAGAGGTTTTACAGTGCGACCGAATGAACACACCCCACACTGCAAAACCTGATGGGAGTAGACAGGTGAGTGCCGACTGAACACACACACACACACGCAGACCCGCTTATGGAAAGGCAGTCAGTGTGTTTCAGTGCAACAAAAACGCATCAGAGTAGAGGGAATCTGAAACTACAAGGAATAAAACTGATGAGTTTACCATCTTTGATTTGTCCAACTGAGACGCAGTGCTGCTGAATTCATCCAAACCATCACAAGACAACTTCCACATGTAACCCATAAAAAACATGGAGACAATCTTAGAAAGAGGATGTTCCAGTGCCGATGCATGTTGATACCGTCGCGGTTTAAACACAAAGCTGGTTTTGGTGACAGCATGAGTAAATGAAAGATGCTGAACAGAAAACATTCATCCCTTTGTTAAGGTGGCAGCATCACAGAAGAGTCACGAGAATCTTAACCTGATGAATATAAAAGTTCTGAGTAAAAGTTCTGTCTCTGTCAGGTGTTGAATCAATTAAAACTTCTGCATCCCACTTAACACGTTTTTAAAAAAGCATCACGATGGGATGATATTTAGCCACTTATCGTTATTTTTATTTCACCCAAGCAGTTCTACTTTCATCGTAGTAAAGAATTATAAACCAAATTGAACTGCTTTGTTTGAGGTTCAGGATTAAATTAATCTTTTTATTCTGTAATATTCTTTGACTTTACTGGTGTCGTTCCTGAACTGGTGCGATATAAATAAACTGAATTGAATTGTTTTGTTTATTTGGGCTTGTCTGTGCTGCTGACCGATTTTTACATTTAAATCCTGTTTTTGCCATTTTGTTATGTTTGTAAAAGGTGTGTAATTTGGATCAAATTCGGGAGAATTTGCAAATCTAATAATGAGAAGCTGCAACAACACGCTCATGCTCAAAGTCACTCTACATAAACTTTGAAAGGGGCAGCATTATGTATTTTACAGCACAATCAAGTATCTGTTACCTCCAGTAACATTGATATATTTATCATATATAGCTTAAAAGAAATTTGATTTCATAATTTAACACCTTGAAATTGGGCCTCTGTCTCTTTAAGAAGCTCCTGCTCTTTCTGAAACTCCGCCTTCAGGAAGTCGTCACAACATGGCTCCTCTATTAACCCTTTATCGCCCTTTTTTTGGCTCGTATGAGGTAAGCAGATGTGTAGTTCCACCAGATGTTTGCTAATTCCAGCTGGCTAGTCTGAAGGAGCCGAGTGGCTTCAAAGGCAGGGCTGATCTGCGAGGCTCTAGGTCCAGCCAGGCATTTTGTGCAGCTGAATGGTTGCCATGGAGATTAAAGGACTTTTGATGAGGGAATAACATCATGACATGATGTAAAGCTCGAAAGAGTCGATTTTACGTAATAGTACGAGCGGACCGGAGAATGTGGCACACCAGAATCAGCAGTTTATGGCGACTAAATGAAATGGAAAGCTGGGAAAAAGTCCAATTCCCAGTTGCTTTACTCAACGCACTCCTCTGAAAATTATTCATGAAAATGTCGCTGTTGCTTTGTCGTTCTGCTGACCCAAAAACATGTTTCTGAAAATGTTGGACAGATTGAAATATTCCCCCGCATCTCTTCCAGGTTGTGCATCACTCCCAGCCCCAGGCTCCCCCCACCCCGCCCCCCGCCGCCCCCCGCCGCCCACCAGCCTGCACAGTGACGCCTTTCAAGGCGTGGAAAGATGAGAGGGTCTGCTCTATCGACCAAACTGGCAAGAGGTGAGACACCTTAGCCGCGTCTCCCTGTGAGAGTCGGCGGCCACAATGAGGTTCCCACACACGAGGCATCGGGTTCGAGTCTCACCCTCGCCTCCTCGCCTTTCACCATTCATCCTCATCACTGATAAGGAGGGAGAACGAGACGGGGGAGGGGGCAGAAGGAGGCATTAGTGTGAAAAAGAAGCAGGATGAATGGAAGGAAAACGAGAGGCACTTGTGGAAGGGAGAAAGAAAGGCAGGAACGAGGGGGAGTGATGTGGAGAAGAGAGCAGGAGAGATTAGAGAGAATGAAAAGAGAGAGAAGAAAGGATGGAAGAATGAGGCAGCAGATGTTGCTGAGTCTGGGAGGTTGGTGATAATAAAGTTTCCTACTATAACTGTATAATAATAATAATAATAACAGTAAGAGGTGGTTATGTTTAGAATCCTGACCGCTGATTTCCTGAAAACCCATAAACCGTCTTCCTAACTTCATTCAAAAACCTCTTCGGCGATTTGGTTTTATTTCACAGGCTGGCATTTATTGATCCGCCATAGAAATACGGTTCAGTTTCTGTTTGAGGCGCCTGAAAAGTGTTCAGCAGGAATAAATGGTCAGACTGAAACCGGAAAAGTTATTTCATCCGCAAGTATCTCTTTGGGCAGATGTCATCTGAAAATGATCATTGCAGCGTTTTAAAGGCCGGAATCCATGTTTTCTCCAGGCTTTGCTTCACATCCACCAGCATCCCAAAACAGTTCAGGAGCAGGACTAATGCTTTTCCCATGAAGGCCTGCTTCGGACCTGTAATTGGCTTGGAAGCCAATTAATTAGAAAACATCTTGTAGAACAAAACTCGGAGATGAAAATCAACCACTTCTGATTTTGAAGGTCGCGCTCCGGCGGTTTCTGTGGTTTAGAAAATTCTGCTGAGCAACGAGGATGTTAAGCTGCAGCGAGTTCAGCAGAAAGGTCTTACTCCGCTCAAGGATTTACTCCACCCACCAAAACGGCTGCAAAGGCATGAAAAATGTTGGATTTCTGAAAAGTAAGCATCCATTGAAAAAGGCAAAACTCCACCTACTGATAGACTTCATGCAGCCTCTAAATTCATCTTGTCACCGGCTTATATTTAATGAAAAAATCCCCCCTGCTTCCACTGGCCTTCTCTCTTGTACAGAACATTCCTGCTGCAACGTGCAAATCAACATCAGCTGGTTTAAAGTTACCTGACGGCCTGTAAATGCTGATTTACTTGCCAAACTATGAAACAAAGAGGTATAACTGATAAAAACTAAGAGAAGTTAATGCTTAAGTTTTCCTCTTGCAGCACATAGTTCAATTTATCAATTCAGTTTTACAATAAACATTTGAATATGAAGTTGTAATAAGAGGGGATCTAAAATGCTTTTATGTTTATTTTCCCTGGTAATTAGTTACCTGGACAGTTGAAGTAACTAATTTATTAATGTTATTTTGAAGTAACTGGTAACTATAGCTAATTATTTGCCCAGCACTGCAGCTGCATTCGTAAACCTCTCTAAAGTCTTTATCTTTGAGTGGAAAAAACTTTATTTCACCACAAACTGGCCACATCCAGGAGCTTCCTGTCATAAAAAAATAAAATAAAAATCAAAAGAGCAGCCAGATAGTAACTCACTGTAACTTGAAGCTTATTGTTGAAGCTTCATTAAAGGGGCAGTACTGTGTAAAGTTGACTTAAATGTCGCTGATATAATTATTCCCTCGTTAAAAACCTATCTGGAGTTTTGATTTGATCCGTTTGTTCATGCCTAAGAAATCGTTTAATATCCATGGCAACCATTCAGATGTGCAAAACTCCTGGGTGGATCTACCTCCACCTTCGAGACAAAAGCTCCTCCACAGAGCTGCAGTTTCCACCTCACAGAGCAGATCTCCACTCTGCTCCTTCAGACTAGCCAGCAGCAATTAGCAAACACCTGCTGGAACTGCGCATCTGCTGAGCTTATCATAGGAGCTACCTCTCAGTGAAACACTGGTAAAAAAACGTTGTTAAAGGGTTAAAAGAGGAGCCATGTTGTGACGACTTCCTGAAGGCGGAGCTTCAGAAAGAGCTGAAGCTTCTTAAAGAGACAGAGGCCCAGTTTCAAGGTTCTAAAGTATGAAATCAAATTTCTTTTATAGCGTTTTTACAACAACTGAAAGCTTCTTGATTGTGCTATAAAATGGCGCTATGGGCCTGAGAAACATACAATACTGCTCCTCTAAAGTTTTCTGCTGAAACCAGTGAAATAGGGGGAAAATAGTTTGGTGAGGTTTAAAGCCGAGTGGTCGGGGTTTACAGAAATGATGTTTGGAGGAAGAATAGTTCTGCATTTAACATCAATTACGTCACGGCGAAATGGAAATGGGAACATCAAGATGAGTGTAAATAAAGCAGGACATTAATGCCAAGAATCTGAAGATGAAATGAGCGTGGGTTTCTATGGAAACAACCTGGTTTCAGAAAAAGAGTAATAAACGTCCAGAGTGGCCAGATCAACCACCTGACTTGTATTCAATTGAAAATCAATGGATGAAACAGAAGGTCAAAGTTCACAGAAGGGAAGAAAGAAACTTTCTGTTCAAGAATGGATCAAAAACTCACGAGAGAAACTCTTGTGATTCGTTCTTTAAGTTGTGATGAACAAAAACCTGCTTTTTCACAAAGTATCTTCAAAGTCAGTAATTATTTCATTTGCTTTGATTCCTTTTTTATACTTGTGGATTAATTGAGTTGCTAGAAACACCTGACATGATGTGATTTCATTAGAAATATCTGACATATATTTAGTAGTGAGAAAAACACTGACATGTAAAATACTTCCCCCCCTGCTGCTCAGCATGCTGCATTTAAACAAAGTAGCAGCCAGAAATAAACACACTCAGACCTGCACACACACCCACAGAAGATAACGCTGTTGTTGTCCTCACACACACACACACAGCACAGAGCTGCAGTCTTTTTACTGAAGTGGATTAGTCTCCACAATGCCAGCCTTTATTCCCAATGGAATGTGACTTTTTGGTGAGAGCGCACCTCTCTACACACACCGACACACACACGCCGTCACCTCCACCACTCAGGAAGAACCGTCTAAACTATTTTCACTTTTTAAAAACAATATCATCAATCAAGGCAGGTGGGTGGCTGTCAGGGGCCAGAATGCCCCACTTAAACATCGCATGAGGTTGATTTTTGTCTTCATTGTCGGGTGGAGCTGGTGGGGGGCGACACCAGGAGGGGGTGGGGGCGGATATGACAGAGTTACCCTTAATAAAGCATCTATTGTCTGGGCAGAGTCTGCTCTGTTATTATGTTGTATTAAAATAAGTATATGATGTAAATATGACATCGGGGATGTTTCTTTTGTCTTATTTTTATAGTAAATCAAATTGAGAATTGCACTGCGCTCATTATTAAATATTTTCTGTGCTCACCTGTGCGCTGATGTCCCCTCTGGACATCAACGCACAGTCCTTTACTTTCACGTGACTCATGTTTCTATGACGACATGCACGGTTGAACAGACGCCGCCTTATAAACATGCTCGGTTGCATCATGATTCAAACTTCAAACCAACACGCTGATTTTTTCTTGGCTGCCGTTAAAGGATGGAGGTCAAGTCAAGAGAAAGCGGGGAGTGTTGTGAGAGGACTCCCAGCCGCCGTGTCGTCCTGCAGCACGCGTTTCCCTCACAACGCGTGAGTCACAAAACTCAGCTGTAGGTCATAATATATGCATTTGAGTTGGCACTCTGCATTTTGCATGAACTGAATATTAACGGCTCGTGCAAATGCAAAGTGACTGCTGCACATCGGGGTTAGACGATATAGGAAGGCATAGAAGCAAAATATGTTCCCATCGAAACCAGAGAAAAGTCAGTCCATGTCATTTATTCATGCATTACTTTCAGAAAGTTTCCCTTTGCTACACAGACACCATCACACAATCAGTTCACTTTGCAAGATATTAATTCACTTCTTTTTTCTTTTTTTTTACACTTTTTGTGCCTGCTTAGGTTTTGCTCGTCTTAGCATCTAATTTGCAAAGCAAATAACACTGGCAGGCTGGTGAAAACATGTGCTAAAATATGGGCTGTTTGCACTCTTTTGCATCAGATAGCAAGTGTTGTCATCACCTCAGAATGTAACTTTAATCATCTGCCAAAAACAGCAGGCAGGAAAAAAGGGAAAAAATGTATAAAGATACTTGGTGTATCTGTACAGAATCACGTTTCTGGGGGTTTTCCTGAATCAGATCCTTTAACTAATTAACTCACAGATAAAAAATAAAAACTTCACCTTTGTCTTGAACGCAGCTCTTTTTGTGATATGCAGTCAGTGCAAAGCAGCACTGGTTTTCATCCACCATGTAAAAACTTAATGGATGGGTAATCACTGGTTTACACATAAATTACTCCCAGAAAACGTGAAAACACCTTTAGTAGTTCAAACACCCAATATTTCTCAATATTCGATAATATCTGCAGTGGAAACCAACGTGGCACCATCATAGATGTTAACTTCTGCAGTTTTCTTCACCTCTGCTTCTTGGGAAAACGATGGGTTGGTTGATCTGCAAACAGGTCGGTTAGCATCGCAGGTGCTTCATCTGCTGTTCTCCAGAAACCTGAAACTGAAACTTTTAACAGGGATTAATATCAAACCCATCTTAAATATAAGCATATTTGAAAACCATAAATAAAAATGCATTTCTTTGCATTCGCCCTTTTAAATACTTTTTCTCAGAAGAAATCTACAAACTGTTTTTGTGAACGAAATATAATGTTTATCCTTTGAATGCAACAGAGCCTTACTGGATTTGGTGAGAGACGTGACTTTATCACTTTAAATTCAAACCTTTGGGGACCTTTTGGTTAGACTTTTTAAGCTGTAAGCTGAAAGTGTAACTGTAATTTCATGTACCATGAAGGGCAAATGGGTTACATTTTTTTGTTTTTTGACATAGCAACCTTTAAAATGATGCAGTCCATTTCCGCTGTTGCTTTGAAAATGTCCATTGCCATTTGTATTTTCATTGAGATGTTACATGTTAGTGCATTCGAGCTTCTTTTTTTAACTAAACCTGTTGTGACGACTGACTGTGACTCGCTAGGTCAGAGAGACTCGTCAGCGTCGGTTCAGAAACGCACATCTAAAATGGAAAAATAAACCATTTTTACCAGGTAAGCTGACTTTATAAGGGCAACGCAAACATTTCCATGACTCATTATTTTCGAATTTGGTGATTTCAAGAAACTAAATTCCAAAAACAACCTTGAGGATATGTCGTAACGCCATTATTCCACGCTGTCAAGGCATGTCCCCTGGGAAGCAGCGAGCTAGTCATAACTCCGTGTCTAAATACGTTGCAGCTTTGAGCAATGAGGGGAAATGCTGCATGTTCCTCGGGGCAATGTTAAAGGAGTTAATTAGCTCTTTTTAGTGGGTGTAGCGTTTTATAAATGTGTTTAAGGACACCGCCATCAATGTAAAATAGCAACACAGTTCACTTTAGTTTTTGGCTGCGAATAAATCAAATGCAAGCACAGCATGGATATAATGTGACACTGAAAATTGATTATGTTTCATATGAAGTTGCTTTCTACAAATAAAAGCAAACTAATACTTCTTTGTGCAACTTGGCGTCTAACTTTGGTGCAAAATGTTAAAAAGTATGACTCCGTTGCAGAAAATGTATTTTTTGTAAAAAAACGATAACATTTATTGTTGTTGTTTATTTAAATATTGTTACATTACAACCGCAAACCTGAGTGAATTTAATCAGGTTTCATGTGACCGATGAAGAAGAATGTAATTTAATATCTAGAGCCTGAAATGTTTGACTTTTCCACTTCAAAAAATGCGTTAAATTACATACAGGTGCACCGTATTTAATAAAATGACTTCAGAGGACAATTGATTGTACTAGATTTTAGGTATCAGAATAAAGGAGGTTGAACAAATTGCCAACATGTAAAACATTTAGAAAACATTGTATCATTTGCATCCTGCGCACAAATATATTTCATTGTTTTATCGTTTAACCAGGAAGGATTTTATCTCAGATGTTATAAATATTTTTGGTCACAAATGTTGACATCAGAAAATGTTTTTACCATTTTGGCAGAAGAGCAAATTTTCAGGTTGTGTTAGAAGCTGAAAGTCTCAGCTGGTGTCTAATGGGAGGTTGCCAAGGTTACATTAAAAGGCAGGTGGAGGTGTTTTGATAGGTAAATAGTAATGACACCTGCAAAGACGTTGGCTGCTTGGCCAACTTGGTGTTTTTTATTTCAGCTATAATTGAGCTCAGGGAAACCTGAGTCACTCACAAAATATTCTTGGCTACGCTCAATTCTTAAGTTTAATCATGAAATCACAAAGTAGTAAAACAAAAACCTGCGTGACGTCACCGCAGCTGAAAACACTTAGCATTCCGTTGCCGTTTTCACAAACAAAAGCCATAAATGAATTTGGTTTGGGAGTGAAGTTCGGAGTTTGCTCTTCCTTTTGTTTCCATGTGGCTGACAGTTTCCTCGCCACCGACTCCCAGCAGCAGAGCTCCAGCCGCCAGATGTCTGTGATTTATGGAGTGGCAGAAGCTGTGGCAGAGAAAGGCCTCCGACGCGCTAACCATCATCCGCCGCAGATGGAGCCTGACGGCTTTCTGCATCCAGCGGTTGCACACATCACTTCAGAGGCATGCGCCTTTTATCCTAAATCGCAGTGCTGTTTTTATTACGACTGTGTGCAAGCTGGGCTGCGTCACGACACTTTGAATTGCGCCCCGGTCTTTGACGGCCTTGATGTTGCTTTGGAAATGGGATCTTCCAGCCGGGGAAACGGTTTGCTTTTGGTTCCTGTTTAACCCAGAGAGGCGACAAGTAGAGACTTTATCAAGTGGAGTTTAAGGAAGTCGGAAACGTTGAATATTCTCCTTAATTCCTCAAATCCAATTTAGTGGCTCCCCCTCCCCAGCCCCATCTTCCTCCTCTTCCTTCCTCTTCCTCCCCCCACTCACTGCTGTTTTTTTCTTGCAGGGCGGTAGGTTAAGCCACGAAGGTTCAGACAGGCAGGATGTAGTCACTCAAACTGTCAAAAGTCCTGATTAATGCTTTTCCTCCTTCAGGGCAACCTCGCCAGCCTCTTTGCATCAGTCCATCCATCCATCTACTCCTCCACCCATCTTGCATTGCAGACCTCTTTTTATACGTCCTTCCATCCATCTATTAGTCAGTCCATCCATCTATCCATCCTGCTTGCACAGCATGTATCCATCCATAAAGCCAAATACCCGATTTCCTATCGATTTCCCTGCCTGCCACGCTACTCCATCCATCCGAAAAACTTTCTTTTCTGGCTCTAAACCCCTTCCAGCACTTAAAGGATTTAAACTTTGCTTTGGCTTCATCTTCTAAAATTTGCTTCTGCCTCTACCTATCAAACCCGTTTCAGCTTAGTTTCTTTTTCTAAAGAGCCAGCTAACATTAATAACACCTCTGCCACCATTTCATTTTTCAGTTAGCAATAAAAATTTAAGAGATAAAGAGTGAAGCTCGTGAAAAGTGGGATAAAGGTCCCACTGTTGAACTAAATCTGGCAGCAGACGTTTGGTTTCCGAAATGTTCTTCATTCTGACGGCGAGCCGAGTCCAAAGTCGCCGTTTCCATTGTTTCATCTCACTGCAGTTACTTCCTTTGAATTAATGATTACTTTAGGTTATTTGGCCTTGTATTTTATTGTATTTTTTGGCAGTCTGTTTGATGTCAACCTTAGCAGCTGCGTCAAAAAGCTTTCGTATTATGACAAACAATCTGTCAGATTCTCTTCTGCCCAGATATGGAGGAAAGCCAAAGAAAAATAATCTCTCCTCTTCACTTCATTCACTGTTAGAACAATTTTAAGCATGGTCAGAGTCCACAGAAACAGCAATATAAACGTTATGAATCTGTATCGGGTGTCAGCGCTGTTAGTCAAGCTTGTGTACACGCTGCTCAATGTGCTAAAAGTGGAGAAACGGTTTACCGTCACAGGAAAACGGTTTAGCTGTCATCGGTTTTCATGCTACCTAGCCTTAGCATTCACAGTGTGGTGAATTAGCTGTAGCGTAGCAGAGAGCAAAGTGTGTACATGAGGATGATTGACAGCGCTAAGACCCTCCTCCTGGCTCTGATTGGTTGTTTCTGACCCGGTATGTCAGATGATAGGGAGGAGGCAGCAGAGTTAGATTTTTTTTCACTGATTATCTGTCTCATACTGTCACAACATACTGATGATTTTAACAAACACATATTGTGTAAATATTAAAGTAAAATTTACATCCTGCCACTTTGCATCAGACGAGTTTGACCAGCTAGAGACTGAAAGTCAACAAAACTCATATAAAATACAATTCACCCTCTAGAAAACAAAATAGACTTGATTTTTTCATCTTATTCTGATTTTTTAGCTGTTTGGTAATTTATAGTTTAACTGGATCAAATTCACTCTTACAACCAATCAACCTCCACCTTCAAAACACATTAGAGACGTTAAACTAGATGTTAGTGAGTCCAAACTATGAATATTTGTGTTATTCTGTGTGTTTTTATTCACTTTTATTCACTTTCGTCCTTTTTTTTTGTCTTGAGTCTTTTGTTGAGAACAACAATAAGTCTCCAGATAATTCGACGACAAAAACCGCATGGAGGTGGTTTTTGAAGAGAACAGGAATAGACTGGAATGGACATATTTTATTTTTAAGTGCCAATTATGCTATTCAGCTGGAACCTAACAAAACCACCGCAGGATCTGCCAAGGCTGCCTAGAGAGGTCGACAAGCAGACAGAGTGACGATGGATCTACTTCAACCGGTTAGCTTCAACATGACGGCACATGGAACAAGATCCGAGGGCCGTCGTTAAATGCAGCATAAACATCAACGGAAATGGAGCAAGAAAACATGAATCAAACATAAAACGCAGGAAACTCTGTCTGAAATGAATTTCTCAGGGAAAAACTTTGACCGACTGGAGGAATAATCCACATCAGCGATGTTTTACTAAAGCCAACAAATTAACGTTTACACTTTTTCCTGGTGTCTGTCGTTATGGCGACCTTCGACCCCAAAGTTTACTACGCAGAAACTGCAGGGTTTTATTCTGTTTGCCATTTTATGCCGTTTAAAAAAAAAAGAAGCATGTTTTGATATAATTCTGCTTTTTTGCATACAAATGCAAATGCTAAAGATGAAACACATTTTTTCCAGTGTTCGTCTCCGGCCTGTTTTTATTTATGAATTCTCTGTTGCAAAGTTTTAAATTGTTCCTCAGTGGTGTCAGTAGTTTTTGAGAATTTTGAATTCAACAAGGTTTGTTTTTTTTTTTTTTTTTTTTACTTGAGGGACTTGAACTGGACTCGGCTCATTTTGGAAGCGATAAACAGCGATCTGTTACGAAGTGAGCTGCTGCTGCAAACTCAAAGTTTTCTAAGAAAAAGTTTAGATGCTTGAGGTTGAGGAAAACCAGAATTTTTTTTTTACTTTAACCCGGTCTGAAGAGCTGGAGTAATTTGGATCTCATGAGTTTTTTTTACTCTGTGTGCGGTCCCGCGTGGTCGCGTTGATGGTTTTACAAGGTTTTTTATTTGTGTGTAGTTTCGGGAACTGACGGTCTGACGTAACATTTCTCCTTAGCGTTGCACTAAGACCAGGAAGGTTAAAAAAACACAACATGGTTCTCCGCTCTCATGTTGGTTTACACTAGATACTTTCTCATTTTTGTTTTCTGAGCATTGTGCATGTCCATATTAAAACTGTGAACCAGGTCACTTAATGTTTTTCGAAGCAAGAAAAAAACATTTAATGACTTTTAAAAACCTTGGACCATTGGTGCTGCACATTCTATGCAAAAACTAGATGAAAACAAATGCTAACACCAACATTTCTTACTGCTTTCACATCAGAAACAAATGTCTTATTTGGTTTTGTCTGAGCCCCAGTGGGGGGGCTGAGGAGCCGCCGGCTGCAGATCCTGACAGTCTCTGGATGCAACCTGTTGCTCCGACAACACGATCCCAGATAAGCAGAAGACAATGGATGGAATATTCTTCATGTGAATTTAAAATTTGTTAAAAATGATCAAATAGGATCATCTCATTAACCTTTGGTGGAAGGACGAAGTTCTGTCTTCTGCAAAAACACAAAATTTTACCAAGAATGTTCGTCCATTAGAGCAAAAATCTTAGTACAAATGAAACAAAACTAACTTACAAGTAACTTTTCATCAACAAATAGTTTCTTAATATTGATTAATAAGTTTTGGCAGATTATTTCCTTTGTAAATGGGAAAAATGTCTTGTTATAACTTAAATATCTGCCAATGAACCAAATATTATTGACTTAAAACAAGCTCCTATATCCAGCTGAAAACTTACTTATGAGTTAGTTTTGCCTTATTTCAAGATCCTAAGATAATTGCAGTGGAAACTAGACCAAAATTACTTGGTAAAATTGTTTATTTTTGCAGTGCAGCATCTAGTAACTCACTGGAAACGCATACTTCACCATGCCGTAACCTCCATGAGCAGCTGCAGTATTAATTTCCTGTTTTCCCGTCTCCATGTTTGAAATGTGTCAGGAATTAAACTCAGGCTCACTCTGCGCATAAGGTAATACAGACGGGAGGCGGATTAAAGCGACGATGAATACGCAGGAGTGAAGAAGAAGAACCTCGGAGACGGTAATGCTGAGTGACGCGGCGGGAGGCTGCAGATGCGAACCCGAAAGGAGAAGAATGAGCGCGTGGTCTTGTAGAACACGGGGACGTAGCGTGTGTGAGGGGGCTTAGAGATGCACACAGACACGCAGGGAGACGGATGAGGCCTCAGACTGAGCTGACAGGTGTAATTGGAATCTAAATAGCGGAGAGTGACGTTGACTGACAGCAGCTTAAACCTCCCTGGTGGTGCCCTTCCCTTCGCTCTCCGGCTTCCACTTCCCCCGATGCACAACGCACTTACCCTGTGAAAACAGCAGAACGGAGAGGAAAATCCACACACACACACACCAGTTAAAGGGTTTGACCTCTGAACTTCTCCACCTAACCCCGTGACCTGACATTTGCATCTCAGCCTCTGTTGGCGATTTGCATCGATGAATTTCATCTGATGAGCTCAAGCAGCTGTTTTTCAAACAGGACGGCTGCATAATAATCCTGATTATCATCCCCCGCCACTTATTACCTCCAGACAAGTTCATCAGGTTCTTGTCAAGAGTTTGAAACTTCATCCTGAAAGTTGTTTTTCTCGGTAAACAGGCACCAGAAGCTGTAGTAACTTGCGTATTAGCGAGCGAAACGTGGGTGTATGAAAGGTGGTAAGTTGCCGGAGCTCTGTTAGTGGGGTAATAGAGGAAGACTGTTCCCATGACAACCACTGTAACACACATACACACGCAGACAGCATTGGAACTAATTAGCCAGAAAGCTGACAATGAGATGCTAACTCTGGTAATGGCAAAGATGCAAAAGGGAACAGACGGTTTGGAAAATGGCAAGGCATCGTGTTGTTGATCCACCTCCTGTTTTTCCTCTCGTCTCCCAGACTCCGGCTTCCTTCCTGCTCACCGGCAGCGCAGGCCCTCCGCTGCGGTAAACATGGACGTTATGAAAGCCTTTTAAAGAGACTTAGGAGCTGGAATATCACACGAAGATGAGCGCTGACGTGCCTGCCAGAGGGACGAACAGGAAGCAGCGACAGTACATTAGCAGACCTGGGAGGTCCATTAGCATCTAAGAGGAGGAAGAAAATACCTCAGACTAAAAGGAAATACAGATAAAATGCACTTTGGTTGAGAAAATGGGAGTGAAAACCAAGAATGGTGACACTCTTGACAGCATCTGAGCGCAAATGAATAGCAGTTGTCACGTAGTTATACAGTTTAATAATTAGCAAAAAGATAAGTATTGTTTTTTAGATAAAACCACTGGCAAAAGATATTCAAAATATTCACGGACTTAAAAATTAAGTTGTTTTTAATTGATAAGGAAGAAATTATCCTCTTTTAAACTCATATAGCCGCCTTTCAGGGTTCACCTAGTGAAGCGTATCTAAAATATTTTGAAGGAAATGAATCTTTGGAAGCTGAAACACCATGTGCCAGTAATAAGGATCAGTGTAGACGGTTAGTAAGAACAGATGGAAATGTTTGGGTAAGAAGTCCAAGTAGAAATCATGTTAAAATACCAGGAAATACAAACCAAACCCTGAAAATATAATAAAAGTTTTGCTCTAAATATAATTTGAACATCTATCCTAGTTGAGCTTGTGTTTTCATTTGAGAGGTAAAAAAGGTGAAATCAGTGGTAAATATTAAGAAATATCTTCATTTGTATTGTAGCAGGTGAGGAAACGTAGCTTTAACCAAAACATTACAGCTGAATCTGACAATAATGTGACGTTAAATTAACAAAGAATAGGCCAGCATGCTGGACAGAGGTGGGAAAACCCAGTTGGTTATACAGTGTGGAACCAGATGCTCCTTTAGAACTTAAAACGCAAAAAACATTCACACATTGAAAAAAATATAGTTTTGGAGGGAAAGTCCTGCAACTTCTGTCATTAAAACCCTTTAAGGAAACGTAGCTAAATGCCTCAGAACCTTAACAGACACTTAAGAAAGTATTTAGCTGACGTTAGCATACAACAAGCTAACCGATGGTTTTGACTCGTCTGCCTTTAAAATTGAAAAGTTAAATTTAAACAGAGGGTGTGAACTTAGTTCAGGTCAAACGCTGAGAAAATGCCTCCAGGAAGCCAGAAGGCAAAAAATTGTATGTTTTTCAACATTTGTAATATTTTTTCAGCCTGACTTGCCGGGCAGAGAAAGCTTAATATAACCGCTTAATAACCGCTGTTATAACCGCTTAATAACAGTTGAATGTCAGCCTCCCCTTGACGGCTAGGCTAGGTTAGATGACGCAGAGCTAATTAGGTTCCTTCAGAGTATTTAAATGTATAGTGAAGTAGAGGATAATACTAGTTCAGAGTGAATCATATTTTCCAACCAGGTTCATGATGATTCCTGGACGTCCTGTGTGGCTTCAGCATTGCAGAGAAAGAAGAGCGGGCCTGGAGATTTGATATAACTTGTAGATATTTTTACCTAAAGGTATCGCTGAGTTTTTATTTTTATTTTTTTTGCAGTGTATAGAAATGTATGCTAACCCTTTCATGCGTGAATTATGATCCTTTGTGTCAGGATTTCTTTTATTCTCTTAAGGCATAAAAAAGGTAGGAAAAAAATTTTGTGAAAGAAAAAATATATATTTTATTTTTTTTAGGTGATCAATTGTAATTTTCTCCAAATACAAAATTATTTTAAATATATATCAGTAGTGTTATTCTTTAGGGTTTGTCTGATGTCACAATATGTTTTTTTACCTGCCGTAGACGGAGGAACCCATTCGGTCGGCAGGCTTTTTTGTCTGTCGGCCATATTGGATTTAACAAAAAATAATTTCTTGCATTTGCAGCTGATGGCCAGTAGTTGATAGTGTATTTTATGATGCATTAGTGTCCACTTCAGTGGTCTGTGTGCATTTATAACATAAAAATCCACAAGAAAATGTCTTTTAGATAGCGACCACTATGCACGAAAGGGTTAAAGATGAAGCAGCAAAACAACGAGGCAGAGTCTTGACTCGTATCCAAAAGCTTATAATCTAACGATTTAACGCGCCAAATAAAGATGTCAACATTAACAACAGACTTTAAATTACACCCAGAATTCGCGTTCACTCCAGCCATAAAGGCCGAACATTATATCAGTTCACATTATTGTTTCATTAAGCCTGTTTTCCAGCTCCATTGGTTCAAAGGCGGCCAAAGGTATATTTGCTCCAGTGACATCATTGGGTTTTAGGGCAGCTACAGCTGAGGTTTATTCAGGGCCAATTTTTTCAGCACAGATATTGGCAGGCTTTCCTGTCCCCCCCTCCTGAGAGCCAAGGCCACTAAGCTTATTTGTGGACCCTTCATTTTAGCAGCACAACAGCCGAGGCGGCTCGCAGCCCTTTGCAGAGCCCAACACTTCTGCAGCCGAGGCTCTGTTATGAATTATATTGTCTAAACCGCCTCACCTCTGACATTTTCTTTTCTTTAATCCTCACAAAGAAAAGTACCGTCGCTCATTTTCTTGGAGCAGTCTTCGTACAGTAATAACCATAATTAACATGCCATTGTTGGTTATTTGGGTTTGATTGCCATGGCAACTGATTCACCTAAGCTCGCTGAAGGAGGCTGCTCTCCAGACCCCTAAGCCTCGGCACAGCGAATCTACGCGAACGGGAGGGAGAATAAAGGAGAAAGAATGCATGGAGGAGGGAGAATGTGACAGATTGCAGAGTGAGTCAAAAAAAAAAAAAGAAGGAGGGAAAAAGTGGGAGGGAGCAAAAGCATATCAAACAGGGAATGCCAGCGGATATAACGAGGAACAAGGCGAAGTCTTTTATGCTCGATTCATGGTGATTAAAGAAGATGTTGCCTTCAGGGTGCCCACTGATCTTCCCGCACGATGTGCAACCAGAAGAAAAGGGAAGTATGGAGTATCGCCACTATAAACCACATTAAATAAGGATGTGCTTATTATTGAAGACCAAATATGCGGACGCTCTGCAAACTGTTGGAAGCAGTGGGCAAACTGTTGCTTATAGCTAAAGAGATGAAGACTGATGTAAAGATCAAGTTCAAAACCAGCTGGCTGAGTTATAAAAATGTGTGGCAAACATTTGTTTTTCTTTATTTTCTCCCTTTTACTCATCTATTAATAAGTTGAATTTCATCACCTGGGTTAAGTCAAGTAAAGGAATTATGCTGACAAAAACTCAGCTGCCACCAAACTAGCCTCTACTTGTAAAACAAACACAAACTACTGAAAACAATGTGGATTTTATCAACTAAAATACTGTAGATATGTCCCTGTTTGCTAATGACGGATGTACAGCACAATGTGACGCTAATTTAATATTAGAAAATAGTCAAAATAGAATACAAATATCCTCCTCTGTCCTGAGTTTACCAGCAGAAAGTTGACTAATGGAACCATGTTAGTTATTAAAGACTTTAGCTTTTCCAGACAAACAGAAATGTGCAACTGAGTGGGATTGTTAAAAATGTACGAGACGTTTGTGTGCAGAAAATAGCAACAATATTTACACTGAAGTTTTGTAAAGGTTGTATATACCAGCGAGGTTGTAAATGTCAGTGTGACGTTAAAAACTGGTTAAAATTGCTGCACAAAATGTTAACAGAATAAAAACAAACTAGAACTTTCTGCAGAAATTTGGACGGGGCCTGACCAAGCGCCTGTTACCAGGGTTACCCCCTGGTGACAGCCAAGAGCACGTGCATGCAAGACTCACGTGCTGGACAGAGCTCAGTGCACCACCTGGTGGTCAGAAAGATGTAGCGTCGGACTGACTGAGGCCCAGCGCACAAATGCAAGGATCTTTTTTTGTTGTTGTTGTTGTTGTTTTTTAAAAAAGTTTATTGGCACTTGGGACAATTAAAACCATGGCATTATACAATTACACAGAAATTTTACATTTTTAAATATTTTCTAAATAAAATACAACTCATTTACATTCAAACAACCTAAAAGAAGATAAAAGCAAAGGATTCTAAAACGCACTCTGTATGTTAAAAGTTGAGCAGGACCGGGGTGACTCCTTACGACGTTCGGAGCCGTCCCGTTCTTCCAACCAGCGCTGGTGCCCAGAGGGGATCCCCCCCCCCTCAGCTCCTTCCCCCCAGCCTCGCCCGGAGAGCCAGGCCGCCGCTGCTTGGACCTCCGTTCGTGGAGCTCCGGCTCCTTCGTCCATGGAGGCGATTCTTCTTGGTGGCTGTGTCCTTGGCGCCACCTGCAGCTCTGGATGTTCCTCTTCTTGCTGCCGCCATCCGGATCACAGCCACGGGGGGGAGGATCTGCCTGCGCCTGCTTACCAGCAAGTTTCTGGAGGTCCATATGGTGTTTTTGATGGTGGCCAGGGTGAGCCACATCTCCGCAAGGTCTTTGTTTGCTCTTTTCTGGTGGCTCACCCCGTACAGCGCCAGCTGCACATCGAGGACCTCCCTTGCTGGCAAGTATGGGAGTTTCAAGGAGCCGGCCTTTGCCCACAGGTCCATAGCAGCGCTGCACTCCCGCAGCAGGGGCCTCACCGACTCCGGCGCGCCACAACCGGGTCGGGGGCAGATGGACGTCGCCGACATGCATGACGGCTCTGACCGGGAGGATCCCATGAGCCGCCATCCATGACAGGTCCTGGAGTCTGTTTGGAAGGACGGGACGGCTCACGTTGCGCCAAACTTCGGTGGCGTCTCCACTTAGGAGGCCGCGCACTGGAGCCACTGGTTCCCAGTCCTGCACAACAGAGACGATAAAACGGTGATTAGTTAAAATCCTGCTTTCCTCTCCTTCCAGCTTAAAATGTTCTAAAAATGTCTGTATAAAAGCATATGCAGGTGGGAGGTTAAAAGCCACAGGTGTTCTAAAATCACTCTTCATCTGTTTTAATTTTCTTAAATAGCTTCCACTCCAGAATCTGGTCATTATGTTTGTTTTGTTATTTTTGGAAATATTCAAAGCTTGTTTCAGGTGAGTTCTGGTGTAAAAACTGCCTAAAAACAAGTACAGGTCCGGGACTCCTTCCCCTCCTTTTTGGTGGACTGAAGTCACGTCCAGGGTGTTTTCTGTGCTCTGTGGCAGCAGAAAAGGGAAAAGTAAGTCATAAGCATGCACGTCATAGTGAATATTTGAGTGCAAAGTCAAACATTTTGAAGTAGTTTCATTACTTTCCTAACATATCAGACCTTCATAAAACAGACTCACACATTGGCAAAATTTCAAACAATGAAACAAATAGCAGATGCAAAACAAAACCTTCCAAACTGACGGTAGCAGTTACTCACCTCAGCATCAGCGCAGCTCCAAACTCCTGAGAGCCGTCGCTTCTTAAATCAGAGCTTGGTTCGTGATTTACTCCCTAATCTTGACACGAGAACCATTTAGACAGGATATTGACGGGTTCAGCAGTTTCCAGGACTGGCGTTACAGTGGATCTATATTTATGCTGTTTGATGAATCGCTACCAGCATCAAAGTTTCTCCAGCAGTTACTCATATACTGTCAGCCAATGTAGGAAGGGATAAAGCAACGACACAAAGATATACACAAAGTGCTTTATTCTGAAGGTGAAGCCTTGTTACAGAGTTTGCCTGTGCCATTAAGTGGAAGCTCCAGGATTTGGTTTGGCTTTTAAACTTAAATAAAGCCTCTCCAAAGTGCCGCTTTCTTAAATAACCTTAAAGATCAGAGCTGAATGTACGGAGTTATGAAGAAAACCCCTGGATTGGCTTTAAAACCTGCTGACAGCTGAATTTATTTTAATTTGCAATCAACGTTACCTTTTCCAATTCCCTCTGCGTTGCGGCTTAACGTTTTTGTTCACATTACTTTCCCGTTTTGTTACCATGGTATTGTGTTTTTTTTTTTGTTTTTTTTTTCACATTGCTGCATGTTTTAGCAGCCTGTTGGCAACTCAAGAGTTGTTTTCACTTCAAGGATAATAAAAAGACATTCAGGTGGTTAATTTTCTGCCAGCTGCAGCAGAATCAGTCGCTACGCAAAACAAAGGCACAAAGAGAGGTGTGTTTCTGCACGCCGAATCTCATCTGTCTCCTGCTGCTCTGCAGATTCTCTGAACTCAGGATAACAAACTGGACGGTTAAACAGTTTGCATAGAGTAGCTCCAGTTAGGGCACAAACATCATTTCGTACGATAACCTGATTGAATTCCACTTTTAGCACTGAGACAAAAATGGGTTGTAAAAAATTTAATCATGCATTTAAATCAAAGGAGAACCGTAAATGCAGCTAATGGAAATATTACACAGAATGTCAGAAATTTGTTTGCATATAAATATTTTTCCCCTGAACAGTAATTACATGTCTTGCTGTTTTTGGGGCACTTTTATGGTAAAACAAATCCCTCCGGACAGCTTCCTGGCAGTGGCCCCTGTAAATCAAATCCGATTGCAAATTGTTTGTCTGGCTTCCGCTGCTCAAAACTGATTTTACACGACTGTTGCATCGCAAACACAAGGACAGGCAAAGTGATGTGACAGCGACGTTCTCGCAGAATGCCGTGAGTAAATAAATTGATGGTCCTTGGGTTGTTTGTGTGTGAGTAAGAGCCGGTCAGCTGTTTGTTTCCATCTCTGCATTCGTGTCTGAGCCCTGCAGCTGCCGGGGGACTCAGGCGGCCTGCAGGACTTTGTGAATAAATCATAAACTCCCTGATCAGTCCGAGGCGAACGTTTATCTCGGAAGAATCGAAAGAGAGAGCAACACATACATCTAATCATACTCCCAACACACACAAAGCCCCTTCCCCCTTTGCTCTTGTGCACTTTATCCTCTCAAATCTGTTCCTACTTTCTAATTCTCTGCTTCACACATGCAAGATGTCTCTGGCCTTGATGCATGCCAGTCTGCGGTACATTCGCCCCTCCAGCTCATTTTTGCTGGAAGTCCTCCAACAAGGCGGCTTGTATATGGACGAGCAACAATGGATGGCGGTGGGGGTTGCTCCAAAGTGCCATAAACAGGATATAGCATGCGTTTTATCGCACAGTGATGTGCAGAAGTCAGCAAGGTCTCCTATTCAGTGTAAATGTGCTTCTTGTTTACACCTTCACACCCTGCACAGCTTTTAAAGCATGTTGCTTCCAGCTATCCTGATGTACATTCATTTTTTATTGCATGTTTGGAGGGAAAAAAAATCAATAAAAAAATAACATGTTCTGAAGGAAACATGCAACAATTTGATGCTAACCAACTGTCTCCTGATGAAATGGTCAGTAATTTGTTATCTGCTATGCAATCATGTTAAGTGAATTAGAATAATGAGGCTTGTTTGTACCTGAAGAAAATAACAACCTATAAGAAGGCGCTAAACCTTCTCCATTAAGTCCACATCTCTGAATTACTATTTTTATTTAATTTTCTCATTGGCCTGATTGTATTCTAATCATAAATGTTATGTTTTCTTCAGCTTCAAGTGGAAAATTATCCTTCTTAACAGAAACAAAGGCTTGAAAACGTCGGCCTGGGTGTAATTACCCTGTATGATGTGTTTCATTTATTGAATTTACTGAAATAAATGTGCTTTTCTATCATATTGTAATTTATAATGAGGTTTTGTTTGCAAAAGAGACCAAGATGTTTTTAGCCAAAAATCCCAGAGATGATTGGAGTCGTAGATTCACGTCAAATTTAGGCTGCAAAAATAAAAGCATGCAGGCGATTTTCAGTCTGTTCTGATATGACTTGTTGATCATTTTCATGTGAGTCACTCAGCTTAAAGTGACCTAAAGATTTCCAACTTGGTTTAGAGACTTGGGGGGGGAAACATGCTTGTGAACATCTTTGTGTAGACTTCCAAGTCATTCCTGACTAAATATTGACTAAATGTACTAAATTTCATACTTCATTCAAATCAGTGCCATGTTGTAAAATTTACACAAAATGTTGCATCAGTATTACATGATTGCATTTTGTCCCAACCAGAGTTTCTGCAGGTCAGGCTCAATATGTTCCCTCAACATCTACCTAGGAAATATGGCATAATGATCTGACAAAATGTCATCTATATTGGTCAAAGCAGTAAAAATATGTCACACAGATGCACTCTGTAATAATATAATATCTTTCTGTTTTTAATAGGATAACTTCTCTTAAGTGGCAAGCATTTTCAGCCGGTTTTGATATGACCTGTTGATAAACTGGTTCATTTTAGTGTATTTCTAGCTAAACCTGCGCAGATAAAACAGAAAAAAGTTATTGCCGTGATTTACGAATTCATTTTGAACATAAAGAATCAAATAAGTATGTCACTATACGTCCAAAGTACTAGTCATTACTCATTGTTCATTGCTTTTGATTCCACATTTCTACATTGAACAAGCATAAGATTGACTGGAATGTGTCAAATATTTATTAAATGTATGACTTTAAATCAAAACTATAATTATTTGAGGCTGATTCAGTTTCATGTACTTATTTCTAGAAATATATAGATACATATTTTAATCAACAGTTATCTCGTATTTTCATTGTGTAACTTTGTAAGTTGAAAGTTTTACGTCAAGACCGTGTTTGGCTAAGATTTCTCTTCATTTCAGAGGTAAATTACTTTGTTACTAAAAGTCGTATAAGTGAAATTAAAACCTTAACGTTCGCTGCTTGTCTCTTCCAAGATGCTGGGATGTCTCAGCCAAATGACCTCAGAGACAATCACAAGCATTTTGCGAAGAATGAATTAAAGTTTTAATTCTGTTGGAGAGAACCCAGAGTAACTCATAAAGTGAATGACTGTGTTGTAGCAGATCCAGAAGGGACAGGCAGTCGTCTCGTCCCCCAGTGACTCTCCAACTCATTCATGAGAGCCCAAAGCAGACTAGGAAAAACATGCGCTCTGTCCAGTCCGATCTGGGTCTGCCCCGGGGTCTCCCTTTGGAAGTGCTTGGAAAACTTTCACGGGGAAGTGCCTGGGAGGCTTCCTGGTCAGATGCTTCAACCACTTGAGCTGCCGTCAGTGAAACGAGGAGCAGTGGCTCCATTTTAAACTCACCCGCACCCTGTCTCTAAAGTTAAGCCCAGTCAGACTGCAGAGGAAGCTGCTTACATCCAGGAGGGAATGTAGTCGGAACCAGACATCTGTAGGTTTGCTTTTTCTTTATTAACCACATCAGATTGAAGCAACATTTAAACTGGAAACGATCCATCGTACCACCAGTCATGGACGAAACTCAACTGAGTGGAGCCACATCATCTGCTTCACTTTCTCACATCAGTCGGCCTCCTTTCTGAGGTCTGACCGATGAAAACCAAAATCTGGTTTGGTTTCAAGGAGCCACCGTAATGGAGTCTAACTCACACTGAGAAGAAGCTTTAGAATGAGGGCAAGATGCAAATCTTTCAATGCCTTTCGATTCGATTCCAATTTTTAAGACCACAATCTGATTCAGAAACCAATTTATGTGTTCAAAAATAGTTTTGAACCTAGAGGTTGAGTTCAATTATGTGACAGACAGTGTAAACAAATAGTGGATTTAGTTTCCATACTGTATCAGTTCCATCGGTTTATAATTAAACAAAAATCAGTTTGTGCGTAAAATTCTGTGACTTAAATGACCAGCATTAGGTTAGCTTAGCTGTCTGGCTTTTTCTTAAATGAAAAAAAATCAAAGAATGATTAAAACCACATACAGTGGGCGAGTGGAGGAGCGGCAAAGACGTACAACTCGAAACTGATATTTGAGCATTTTGAATAGATTCAAAATTCCCAGGACTGAGAATTGCGATTCTTTATGGAGTCGTTTTTTTTCCTGCACCTCCTTTGGGTAAAAAAGGACAAGATGTCCCACAGAAGGATCGCTGGTACCCCATTTTTTCACCTCACTCCACACAAAATGTGATTATGACCCAGAGGTGATACCTGGGATCAGATGCTGACACCTTTTTATGTTACTAATTAAACTTCCTTTTGGGGGTTAGCTTCCTGTACCACCAACAGAACCACGGGACTCAACCACGGGATGTAGATTTTACAAACTGGATAATTTACATCTCTGATTGACCAAAATTAGATTCAAATCACATCATTCTGTCTGGGTTCTGGACTGTGTGCATAGCTCTTTGCCAGTCTTTGTATTTACAGTTTAACGGTCAATGTTCACTTCAGCAGTAAAATGGGGAAAAGAGCCTCTCTTCTGTTCACCGATTTCACTCTGAGTCTCTCTAGATCTTAAGTGTTTTATGATTTAGCGATAAAAATACATCTACCTAGCATCCAGTGTTTAATGTTTTACGTTGTTGTCACTGAAACCATAAATACAGTCCAGTTCTTCCCCTCCCTGCAGCGATGCTGAAGGCTCGGTATTTATTAACGCGACTGTGCTGTGTAAGGGGGTTTGTTGAAAAACAAACTCTGCAAAAGGCAGCTATCAGGTCGCAGTATTTCTCGTTAATTTGTTCTTGCAATTAACAGTAACAGAAATGCATGCGTTGATTGAAACAGCTTTCCCCTCCTTCCAGCTGGAGGAGCAGCGTGTTTTTCTTTGAGCCCTTAATGGACCACAGGTCTGGTTTTGTGTCTGTCAGTAAAAACTGTGCCTAAGCCACACAGAGCCAGGGTGGATGAAGCATTTACTGATATTAATAGAGCAGACTAATCTTTTCATATGTAGATATGTTTATTTAAACATGAAACAAACAGTGTGAATAGCATTTCACAAACACAAGGTTGAATGAGGCCATGTTAATTTGTTGAGCTGAGCAATTAGGTGGAACAGAACGCTACTTTAATCTCTCCTCCGCTGGGACATGATAATGCACAGAGCGAAGAAGCGTTGCAAAGGTAGACATTAATGCTTTCAAGTGATTTTGAATTATTTAGGTATTTTTTTAACTGTGTTCTACTGGGATTGTGGCATGCAGTCTGAGACCAGAGGCGGCTCCATGACTGGGGAAACAACCAGCCTGATATGCACGGATCATGACAGGGAAAATGGTCCATAATCCTGACCACCCGGCTCTGTAGATGGAATACTGGCCTGGAGCGACTGCCGTTCAGCCGGCTCTCTTTACAAAAGAGGTTGTGATGGAAAGATGAGAAATGGAGGACGGGGCTGTGCACATCAAGTTCATGTGACGTGACCTTGTCAGACAAATAGTTTTGATGATGGGGTTTAGTGCGGCACACCAAAACACCAGGGGGTCTTTGCAAATCAGGTGGTGATGAAAACCGTCCTGACTTAAAGTGCTTTTGAAAGGCAAGGGCAAAGGTCAAAATACTGCAGCTAATATAATTAAACCAGGTTCACACAGGTCCCGAGCCCCAGGTCTCGGGTCAGCCTCTCATCCAGAGGAATGTCTCCATTCCTGGGCCAAAGGAGTAGAGTTATGGCTCCAGAAAGAACCCGCCCCTCCAGGCGAGCACGATTCAGTTTAACCTAGATGCCAGGGGGTATGGGAAGGGGAGAGCGGGAGCTCAGAGGCCCCTGTGCTGGGAGAGTAATGAGAGACAACATGGAGGAAGGTGTTTTCAAATGAAAAGAGGGATGTGAGCCAATCCCAGCCAGGAGGTTCCATCGGATCCTGACCCCCTAACCCTAACCCTGGGACTAATCTGCCTATGACCAGGCAGATTAGTCCCAGGAGCCTGGAGATCGACACAGATGCTAAGCAGGGGGCCCCAGCTTCTGTAGGGAAACGGGTCTCCAGGCTTGAACTCCAGTCAGTCACATTTCACCAACATATACATCTTACCCTTTATTTTAAGCTGATTTTGTTACCCGATTGTAAAAGTCGGCACAAAAAACAAACTTACCTCTGCATTCTGCTGTGTACTAGGAGATAACGGTGCAGTTTAGCCGCTTTTCCATTAATCATAAAATTGTTCAAATCAAAATTACGAAAATAAATCAGCTTAATGGGAACATAACAGTTTTGTTTTTCAACAAAAAGTTTTTGTGCTAGGATTAGTTTGGTCATATTGAAATCGATGTATTTCACACTAACTGCAGTGGAAACACTTTTTTTGCATCACATGAGGATGATCAACAACAGGATGTTGCTACTGGAAGAAATGACGAAGAAGACAACGTCTCCTCTGATTAGCTGATAGCTGATGAGTGCTAGCATAACAGTTGAATTATAAATGTGTCTCATGTGACTGTTTACATCCTTTGGTGCCATGATTTTTAATGACTCACTGTGTGAACAAACTTATTCACATGCGATTTTAATTTGTTTTCTTTTTTTAATGGAAACAATTGAGAAATTGTGTTTTTTTTGTGTGTTTTTTTTTACATTAGAATATCGACAAAGACTTGTGTAAATTTCTACTGGAAATGTCGTGATGGTTGTAGCAGTGACAGATTGTCTGTGAATAAATCTTTATCTTCTGCTTCCTTCAGTGGTCCTACTGCCATCTGCAGAAATACTCAGCTCCCAGTCAGAAACAACCAATCAGAGCCAGAGGAAGGTCTCGGCACTGAGTAGTGCCTTTCCCGGAATCAGTGAAGGTTTTTCCTGCTTCTGTTTGCTTTGGATGGGAGATTTATGAAACAACGTCTCCCTTCTAATCCTTATCATAGTAAGATGTTAAGTTTCATGACGAGTGCAGCAAACTGTAAAAAAGATGTTAAGTTTTACGACAAGCGGAGTAAACCGTTTCCTACCGCAGGATTCCCTCAGATTACGTTTGTTGTTACTTGGCTGCATAAAATAAGGAAAATTGAATTAAACTGTAAAAACATATCTAATAAAAGATCCAGAATAGAAAGACAAAAAATGGCAATGAAACTCTGACTCATTCTGGTATTTGGTTATCATTTTGCACTATCTTCTATCTGATTTCATCCTGCAGTTCCATTTTTCTGTTTTTTCCACATTTTCCAACACCTGCACAGAAATTGATCTTCTTGAAACTCCCTAAGATGGTGTGAGCAAAGGAATCTTCTCCTGACAAATATCCGGCGTATGTGTCCGTGGTTCCCATTGATTTCCCATTCTTGACACCGCTCCCCCCTCGGTGTCAGCCAGCGTTGAACAAAGCCCACCCAGTCAGCCATTTAAAGACTACAATGTTAATCTGTGTGAAATCTATTGATCGCATTAGAGCAATGTTTCTAGACCTTATCTTTCTTCCACAGAAGGTCTGGTTATGCAAAGCACATCTCTGATTACCGCTCTGGTTTTAACTTTTCATTCCTGGTCTCCTGTTGGCCAACCGCTGCTTCCCCAGGAGACATCAGCTGGAGAAAAACACAACAGGTGGGTTTCTACAGGAAATGGAAGAGATGACGCAAACTAATAAAACCTGAAAACATGAAAACAATCTTGTCATAAATGTAGAAGTTGGAACATTTTGAATTGGTTGGTTTGGTGGCAGGATTAAATGTTGATATCAGCATATATAAAAATCCTGTTGTACCAAATGAATCCCAGCAGCAATTTTGCAAATAAAAATTAACTCAAGGATTTTCAGATGGAATCAAAACATTATTCAGGCCACAATCAAAGCCCTCCTTGAAGACTAATTGCACACAAAGTGCCTTGTTAATTTTTTAAACTTGTCTTGTTGTAGCTTCGTCCAAACCTAATTGATGGCGCCCTGCGTGGGGGAAGCAGCGGCTTTTAGATGGTATGAAGTCTGCGAGTCTTTGCTGAGTGATTAAAGTGAAGCAAATGAGAGAGGAAGCGGCATCAAAGTGATATTATAGGCCCTAGCATAGCAACGCGCTAATATAATAGCTTTATTAAGCAGCCTGTCACTTTTGTCCAGACTGAATTATCGCCTTAATTATTTCACACATTGCCATTCTGGGGGGATTCTTCATTGTTTTGAGCAGCTTTGGGGATTTTTCAACATATTGAAAGACTTTGAATCAAACACCTGACCTTCTGTTTGGAGAGTAAAATCTTAACTTCAAACATAAGGCTTTATTTCTACTTTTAAATAACCTTCTGTGATCATCAGTAATGTTTAAAGCCTTTGAAAGATGCTGATGTTGTCTTCTAGGGTGTTATAAGAGTACATGTCACAAAGCATGCTAGGTTTTAGTGCGATTTTAGTTTGAACTCACTACTTTCTAGATGAAAGTGTGATGGTTTTCTCCAGCAGTGGCAGCATTTAGGGGACCTGTTTGGAACTAGTGCACACTTTGAGTTCGGTCATGAAGAATTTAAAAGCAGGAAGGAACATGTTGTGCATAGAAAATGATCTCATTCTGGCAGAAGTAAATGTGGTTTGATCACTGAGTGTACAGCTGCATCCTGATGCATCTCCAGAGAGCTGTACCAAGTAGCTGCAGGGAGCCATTTTGGAAAAGTTTGGTTATCATGTCATAAGGAAGTATTTTACAGCAGTGGTTTCAAAACCACAAAAATATCACCGTTCCAACATTAGCTGCATTTCCATTACAAATGAGCGCAAAACGCTGTCGATAATCTGCTAATTGCGGTGTTTCCATTAAATAAGAAACGCAATTAAAATCACACATGAATAAGTTTGTTCACGCGGTGAGTCACTGAAAACATGCAGCGCCATCATCATCCAACTACTTCCTGTCAATGTTGCTTGAACATCGAAAGTGTTTCCAGTGCGGTTTTGGAAATAAAATAAAACCAATACGGCGGGAAAAAAACCACCTCATCGTAGAGCCAAAACTTGTTGTCAAAAGATGAGAGTTTTTTTCAAAATTGCCGTGTTTCTATTATGCAGATTTGTTTTTGAAATGCCAAATTGTGCAATTATATGGTCAATGGAAATGCAGCTAGTTAAAAGTCTCTTATCAGAGACAGCTGTGCTGGGGAGTTTTGAAGAGAAAACCAAGAAAGACGGATGAGAAACCGTTGGGACGGTCTGATTATTTGGGAAGAAATCTTGGCATAACTCCCGCTGAGATTTAGTTTGTTCATAAAACCTCATGGGATTCTTTGCAATGTTGCTTTGCTGCTGCCACAATCTCATCATGATTTCAATTTCCTTGATGAGAAATTGCATATGCACCATGTTTTGTACAACCTCAGTTTTTCCTTAGCATTTTCTACACCCTCCTGACTTTTTCTGAGGTAGGATTATACTCACTTGATTCACTGATGGGATTTTTCCTTATCAGCACTTTGTACTTGGTGTCTGACAGTGTAAAGGCCTCCAGCGTGTCCAGTCCCACTGATGGGGAAATCTGCATTCAGACGTATACCTTTTCCTGTCTAGCGCATCTCAGTGCTCCAGCTTGTGGGTTTGGATGTGAGGAGAATGGTTAAATTGTTCCATCTTTGTGATATTTTCATCGCTTTGGAAAAGAGAGAGATGAAATACAGGAGCTTACAGTTGACTATCAAGGAGGAAGGAGAGGAGAAATACAAGCATTTCATCTCATTTCACATCTAATCCCTGGAACATGGGATAAAATTCATAAAGGTGCGGACAGGGAGCAGTCGCAGGAAATGACATCTGATAAACGGGCTTGGCTGCTGCTTCTATTAGCCATCATTACGCCGGGACAGGATACCATTTTCAATGCGGCTCGGATCCCCTGGGAACGAAGAGGCCGGAGTTATTACAGACGCCGCATAAATAGAAGTGTCATATCTGTCCAATCGCTGTCTTTAGGGGATTTCTGAATTGCCTGTCTCTGGTCATTTACAGGCAAATCTCTAAAAAAAAAAAAAAACGCACAGTTTTTCCCTCCTCTGTCTTTTTTTGTTTTACTTTGACAGCAGGGACAGTAAAGCTCTATATTACAGAGGAGTTTTTAAACTTTCAACACACAGCAATAAAAAAAAATGTTGTTTATTTGGAGAAACTTTTCAAAGCAGAACACTTGGTGCTTCTTCTGTTTGCTGTGCACATGGTGGGAGATCTAACAGTAGTTGGTGACAAATACTGAAAATAAACATGGAACTGTGTTCTTTTTCTTTTTCTTTTAGCCTGCGCAGCTTTCAAGCAGCTGACCTCCATAATGCTGCGCTTGTGGGTACAAAAGATGGAAATTGACTCTGGTTTCTCTCACAATACGACTGCTCACTTCTTTATCGTTTCTGAGGAGCAGAAAGAAGAATTGTCCCACACAGCACAATGGCTGCTGAAAAGTGACAGCGGGAGGTTGAAATACCAGCCAGAGATGGATGATAACAAACTCCGTCTTGGTTTATTTCTTTCTTCTTTTTCCTTATTTCGTTCCCTCTTCTTTCCATTATATCTGCTGGAAGAAGTGACCCAGCCGGACGCCTCCGGCTATACGAGGCCTGACAGTTTGTTATTGTGTACTTGGTTAAGTGCAGCAGGTTATCATGTGCTGTGGAACAGAAGAAAAAGCATCTTGCTAGAAAAAAAACATTAACTGGAGTGAGCTGACCTCTACCAATAAATCAAGTTTTTGTTAAGCAATGTCAAAAATAAGTAGAAAAATAATAATAATGATATCTGTCCATCTGTTCTGTAACGACGGATAGCTTTGCTTGCTAATTGTCAACACCGTGACAAGTAGACAACGAGGTGTAAGTGTATCACATTTCATACGTCAGGAAAAAGTTTGGATTACAAAACAAAACAGCGGTGGAGAGGGAAGCAGGTGTGTTGTGCTAGCTTGACTTTGACAACCTTCACCTGTAGATGTGCTGCAGAACTTTTGCTTCGCACACCAACTCTTTGATACGTCGTCAATAATCAGGTGTTTAAATTACCCGATCGTCCTCCGCTGTGTTCAGACGATCAGTTATTAATAATCACAAAATGAACATTAAACCAGAAAATATAATACTGAAACAGAATGAATATTTTGTTCTTTGTATGGGAAATGTTTGCGCGATTTCCTGATACAGTAGTGGAGCTGTTGTCAGTCAGTTGCTATGGCAACGGGTCTGTGTATAGGTTAGCCAACGATGATAGCGAGAAAAAAGAAGAGCACGAGTAATTTTGGGTCGTTCTTCAACAGTTTTTCAGATTTATTTTTCCCTCTGCAGCGGCGCGCTCCTCCTGATTAATAACACCTAAATGTCCAGGTTTCATTTTGTGAACAGAACAGCTACGGATGGTAAGTAAAAGAATCATGTTTTTACCCTCCGGCGTTGTGCACATGCACACAATTTCTGGATATAAACGATAATATGCAGCATGTCTGTAGTTGTTGCAACTCACTGTAGTTTCACGATTTTCAAAAAGCATTTAGAAGTCAATTAATCTGAAATGAAATTTGAATTTTCCACAGTGTTCACTGATATTTCACTAAATACGCCTTTGCTGGGAGGATTTATGCAGCAGAAAATGAACATTTTGACTTGGAAAAAAAATAAGTAATGATGAATTTATTTGAGCAGCATTACTAAGAACCAGACTGTGACCGTTTCATGGCAGTGTCAGAGCATCTCCACAACTCCAGCTCTGTGTGAAGTTAATGATCTACCAACGTCAGGAACAACCAAAAGATGGAAAAGTGGTTTGAGGAGAATATTAACGGCCCACTTGCAGAGTCTATTTCTGTGCTTAAAGAACCAAAATAATGATTAATTCTTAAAGTGTAGCTAACACCCTCTGAAAGCAAAACACCGCCTCTCGACAAACTTTGAAAAATTCAACCAAAGTGGGCGGAGCCAAGATGCACTGAGGGGCGTGGCCAGGCCTGGGGATCATAACTTCTTTGTCGCTTTGTCTCCATTTCATTTTCTAACCCAAAATCCAGCTGCACAAGTAATTTAAGTGGAGTGGAGGCTACCTTAGCCGTTAGCCAGAATGACTGAAAGTCTTTCATACTCACAACAGGGTGTCAAAATAAAACATACGCCGTCACACCTGTGACTCACAATAATAACTTAAACTCAGTTCACTATGTGAGGCCAACCACAGGGCAACTCGCATCGGCAATTCCAACTAGTCTATCAATAAATTCAGGTTTGTCTTTCCCGACCATGAAAGGGAAACATGACTGCTGCTCTTCCAGGGTTTTGTTTACTTGTTCCTCCTGTGGCTCTACAGCGCAGAGACTGATGTCTCTGTCAGTGCAGCAGGAGTGATAGAGGTGAGACAAAAAAAAAACACATCCCAACAACAAATAGGAAGTGACACGCATGTTTGCAGGCGAGCGTGAACACACAACCCGAACGACACTTAACTCCTGGAGAGACTCATCTACTTTCTGTTCCCACACGCACACACACACACACACACACACACATGCCGTCTGTCGGAGTGGAGGGACAGCTGGCTTAGCGTGCTCCGTTGTGTGTGACCATGGCTGCCTGAACCACTTCACACTGTGTTTGCAGTGCTTATCCGTGTGAAGGGCCAGGTCACGAGGGGTCACAGCTCTTATTTGCGATGCTGATAGAGTAAGTATTGGAAAAAAAAAAAAAAAAAACGTATAGTAGCAGAATGCTGAGTGTTTACTCCCAAGCTTATGTGGCTTCTGCGCCGCCTGCCAGCTCTCAGCCACTGGCTTTCATGCACATTTCTTTTGGGTCGTTGCAGCTTCAATCAGATGTTGGAAATCTGGGAAACGTTTGATTCTTTTCTCATGGCGTGTCAAATTCTCATATTACCATGTGAACATAGACACACCAAAACAAAGCAGAAAGAAAATCAGGGTAAAACTAATCTCCTTTTTTTTTGTTTGTTTGTTTGAGAGTTTTCCAAGTGTTTGGCAGAACAGCTTAGCATCAAAATAGACATTGGCATGATTTGTAGTATTAACACAACCTGCCTGAAAGTCCAAAACTTATTAACTGTTAAACAACCAGGACAAACAGAAGGAAAGACAAATAAGACCATCCACAGTTCCATGGAAAATAATGTAAAACTGGTTATTGGTGGACATTTAAACGCTTTATTACCCTGCAAACTCAGGTTTTAATAATTCCAGCTGCCTGAAAGTGTTGTGCAGTGACTTTCATCACACCTCAACGTAAGAAAACTGAAGCTCCAACTCTTTATAACATGATTTAAAACTCCATAAACCCAAACACATGAAAAAAAAATCATTCATATTTCAGCTGTGCAGGAAGGAAATATTGCTCAAATTTCTAATTTATGTGTTCCTGAGCTAAGATGGACCTTCTAATAAAAGCTGCTTAAAGGTGAAAATGTTGGAAACTTTACCTTCAAAACACTTTACTGGGTTTATTCTACAGTCTAATTTAGACACAATCTGATGCTCAAACAGAATATGCAGAGCAACTTTTTACGTCTAAAGTTAAACAGAAACACACTTCATTAGGGATTCCCTGCTAGTTCGCTGTTCTGCCTTAAATCTCAGTGAGGTGCTGTGAAATATCACACACTGTGTCCGTATCTAGATGACAGAGTTTCACAGTTGTGGCTCATTTGTCAGCTGCAGGTCCGTCCCAGTCCTCCGTATTTCAACGGGAGACACAGTGACTGTGGATCCACTGAGGCAGAGGTTCCCAAACTGTGGGGCGCGCCCCCTACGGGGGGCGCCTTGTCATTGCAGGGGGGCGTGGTAAGCGGTATGGATAAATGAAAAAAAAAGAAACGATGTGTGCTGGGGGGTGGGGGGTGTTTGAGTGGAAAGAAGAGTTTAACAGGGAGTCTCTAAGAATCTCTCAGCCAGAGTCTAACTCTCCTTATTTGTAATCCATAGGGGGGCCCAGAAAATGTTTGGGAACCACTGGGGGGGCCCAGAAAATGTTTGGGAACCACTGGGGGGGCCCAGAAAATGCTTGGGAACCACTGGGGAGGCCCAGAAAATGTTTGGGAACCACTGGGGGGGCCCAGAAAATGCTTGGGAACCACTGGGG